>MU159085.1:166077-179813 GCA_015888305.1 Antheraea pernyi | reverse complement strand
CCCCCCCCCCCCCCCCTCCGGCACATCCCGCCGTACTATCTACTAACGTTCAAGGTACTCGTAACCCGTTAATTCTTTAAGACATCTTGTAAATATTCCTTGGGCTATTTCTCTTCCAATCCTCAAAGTGTTAGTCTGGGGACCACTCTGATGCAGAGACCAGTTGCAGACGACATCCGATCTCTGCTAAGAAGGCGAAGGTCATCATATCCAAGGCAAAACTGTCAAAGAAGAAACCACCTATCGCTCCACCTTCCTCCTCCGATACCGTAGTGGCGAATACGCTTTAGCCACTCTTACAGGACTCTTCTCCCGTGAACGTTGGGTTTCTCGCTTTTCACCCGCTTCCCGACTCGGATATGGACATATCCGCAGCAGAAACCCATAACGCTGGATTCGCTATCGTCAAACACTTATCGGGGATATCCCCTCGTGCCTCGCACTTAGCGGCCCTGGCAGCCCAGACAAGCGATCCCGCCCATGATGCATGCCATCACCGTCTGCCCACGACTACCGTCTCTGATGTCCACCAAGGCCTTCCTTAGTCTGCCGGGCACTTTCCCTTTTCTGGCGCGCCCACTCTCGCACCTTGTGCATTCCGTGCATTCTGCATAGGCCTCTTAGACCTCTTGGGCTCACAAGTCCATGTCTCAGTCCCAATATCAGAAGCCTCAGAACTTGTTTAGATAATTTAGATAATAACTTGTTTAATAATAATTACCAGATTCAAAATTGATTCTTCAATTTTGAATTTTGAAAAATCAAAAGTCAGTTCAAAATTTAATTGTGAATTTAAAATGTACAAGTAAGTGTAACACACATGTACATTTGCCTGACTTGACCTGGTTGCCAAGTAGCTGAGTGCCTTAAGTACTCACCCCATTAGTCCGGTATAATTATGAAGGCCCTTTAGGCCAATAGCGTTAGACAGTTCGATAAGAAAATACAATTTAGTACTATAGCTCTGTTTAAGGTATACTTTTCTATTAATACATTCTTAGTTATGGTAGATTCATCTTTTAAATGATAAAGATAAAGTCACTTTTTTATAAATCTTCCGTTGCCCCGACATATATATAAGAATAAATGACGTCACAACCCAGGGCGATCGAATATATCCGAACAAAAATCACTTCAATATTAAAATGGATTAACCGAACGGTAAAAAGGGTCCCGTTCTACCCCCATCGGTGTTTTTGTGTCTCGCCCCAAAGGGCGGAAGTTAATTTGAATTTATGCTCACCATAAATATTTTTGCTGCCAACATGAGAATAATTTGACCCAAGGTAAATAATGCCCGGGGTGTTTTAAAGGGTTATTATTTTATTTCATTTTTTTCGTCTAAGAAATAATAGGGCCTTTTTGTGGAGATAGCGAGTAATTTATGTTATAAGCTGGTTACGTTATGACGTCTTCTCGTGAAAGGTAAGAGATATAAAGGCTTTCGTTCATAAATCATCTGGCCTTTCCCTATTATAATTCAGTAACGTAACTTATTATAATAAAATTTAAAAAAAGATCTATTACTGTTCTTTGTAAAAGTATTGTAAAGCTGTTTATATAATTTACTATATAGATGTAACCAAAACTAAGAATACTGGAGGCTTGATTCTCAAGAGTGTAAAATACTCTCCTCTCTGATGCTTTTATACCAGTTATTTGCTGGAATCGAATACGAAGAGACAGTCATTACAATATTTATAGCTTTTATGAATATATAATTAATTTTATTCAGTGTTTTATTAAGTTCACTTACTTGAGCGCCAACCATGCCTTCCCTCAGCCTTGGCAAGTCCGTGTGCGAATACTTGGAGATGGACCAGGGTTCGACGATCGTCAGGTCGGTGTCTAGCTCGAACTCGTTGATCTGATTGCGGAGAAACTTCCTAATGTTCCATGGTAAGTCATTGTGCCTAGGAAGTGGGAGAAAATACGATTATTTTACAGTACTACAAGGCCTTAAACCTTAGTAGTCAAGTAATGTATGCGAGTATGTGAAAAAGCGCCTTAACACGTTCCGTGCCAAGCTATTTTTGCCTTATATTTCCACAAAAAAATAGATGTATTCTGATACTTTTATTTTTGAACTCTCTACGCTGTTCGCCTCAGGGGCCTTCACAGCTTAACTGGACTACGTACCGTATTATCATACATAACATGTCGTCAGTAATTGTTTCGTTTTCCATAGTTATAAAATCGTGTATCACCGGTGGTACTCATGGCATGGAACGTGTTAAGAAATGGGTAACAAGGTGATTCTCTTTTTTTTATGAGATCCAGAAATCAAAATGTGCTAATAAAATATTGTTTAGTTTCCATTAACTTATTAAATAAAATACAATTAAATTGATATAGTCATAATTATGTCCGGAGAAGCTTGTAAGGCCATGTTAGTCCAATAATGTAGTAGAAAAAAAAAGCCCCTCAAAGTTTAATATGATTGCCATCTTAGACCACATCGTTATTTAACATTAGATCGTAATGTGGTTAAACGTTAAGAAATATAAAAATGTTGTATAAAATAATCTAATTAAACTTTTCTTTGCGACAATACGTCTATAAATGTTGAACATTTCGACTGAATTACAAATACAAAGTACGGCTTCAATGCTAAAAGCAATTTATTTTCGACAATTCAATGAATGTATATTTGAAAGAGAATTGAATTTTGTTCAACCTAAACAATATGTATGTATATATATGTATACCAATATCTGAGAACGGTAAGACCATCACCAAAGTTGGTACACTGAAGTGTTCGGTCGTGGAAATGATCGCAATTATACTGGATACTATGAAAATTGGTGATTATTACCGTTACCTTCAAAATCAAAAAATTCTTTATTCTCTTTATTAGGCCCTGAGACGGCATTTATGTACGTTAAACCTACCAACGATTGGGAAAACAACCCAGTCGTCCAGAAGAACCAGCAAGAAACTCTATCTGGTTTCTCTTTTCATTAATTACAGTTTTATTACAATGGCACAACATATTTTATAGGCATATACAGTTACTAGTTTCGTTTTAAGTGGATGTACAGGGAGAGACGTCGTTCCAGACGTCACAATCGTTCACATATTGATCCACCCTGTAATAGCCTTTATGTATTAAGACCCGCTTGAGATGAGACTTGAACTTACTATTTGGCAAAACGGGAATGTGCGGACTTTGTTATAAAATCTAACACTATTAACTAAATAACCTATACTGGTTTTAGTGAGCCTGAAACAGGGAGTGATCAGTTTGTTATTATTTCGAGTATTTAGATTATGTCGGTCTTTTGCTAAATTCAGACTGTCCAAGTTTTTACGGACATTCATTAAATTATCATGAATATATTGGGAGAACAGAGTTAAAATACCAAAGATCAGCAAATAAAATGTCGGTTTTTTAAAATATCGAAATTCCTCTCTTCCCTATTTTAAATTTATTTTATTTATCAACGATATTACAGAGGCAAACTCACCCGTCAATCAGTGGTACCTCTTCCAGAATCTGCTTAGCGATCTCCTTGCGCTCACGTTCGTAAGAAGCTGCGGCGACAACCGCAGTAATGGCGAGCAAAGCGCATGCCACCATCCGCCTCTCACAACGATTCACCATCTTGACTGTTGACAATATAACATTATTATTTAAACGTTTACATACATAATTTTATGATCAAGTATATTTAATAAAGATTGTTTGCAGCGAAAAAATACTCAAAACAATTGACTATGTTTTAATCACTGCTATTAAAATCCATCAGCGAAGTTCAAATTATTTTAAAATTGTATTTTTTTATGGAGTAAATTAATAATAACAATCTCTATAGAAGCGTTTTGTTTTGTTACTAACAAAGTTGTTGGAAAAAAGGCGAATCGTGATCTGGGTTAAAGAATCGGCATCTGTAAATTATTTCTATTATAAATTATAAAAAGTACAACAAATTTTCGTTTAAACATAATAACATATTCATTTACATTCTCTTTGATCTACCGAAGTAACTCTCTTAAAGGGTTCGTCTTAAGCAACCGCAAATTCGCTGTTGCGTAAAGTATATCTTCTGTATTCTTGGTCAAAGCTAGAAGTAAAGCATTCAGAAATAAAAGTTCGGTTAAATGAAAATACCCTAAGAAAATAACTGAGGAATTTCAATTAAAACGAAACAACCTTTGAAAGGTTCTCTACGCTTGGTTTCACACTCTTTTGTTGAAATTACAAACACGTTCCCTTTGATAGGCTCGCCTATGGATCCCTTTTGAAGTAAATGTTCTGTTTTTTTACTTTTCATTTCAGGTGCAAAGTGTTTTCTTACTTAATAAGATTAAGTCGAGATTTTTTTCGCTTAAAATCGCTTAATGAATTATCTCCCATCCTTCACCGATCAGGACATGGCCTTCACTTAAGAACTCATATCAAGTACAGCCATGAACTGTATTATAATTTAGTTTACTGTCTTGCGTTTCCATTAAAGCTAAGTTTACAGTACTGGTTTTATGTCCGATACGTAAAAAATTCTCACTCAAAGCACAGCTCTCAACCACTTTGCTAGACTTGCACACTCGAAATAAACGCTAGGAATCCTTTAAATGTGTCCGTATAAAGGCGTTATCATTTCAAGAGGATATGGCAAGTGTATGCAAAGAAAGATATAGGTCATCTAGTACAAGTTTCAAGTAGACAGAAATATAATAGCATGGATACGCAGAGGTACATAAGGCTGGACTTAATTGAAATATGTAAGAATTACCTCTGAGTTTGAAGGTAATTGAAAACTTTGACACAAGATAGATACGAATTCTTTGAGTAAATAAAGAAAAAATAGTGATATTGAAATTTATCTCAAATGCAGAATGTAATGGTGATGATACACACACATTCAAAATTTATAGATATAGATATATGTAAGAATTTGACACGTTCTTTACCTCATGTAGATATAAAAAGAATATTGTTTGTAGCTTATTTATTAAGGACAGTTACAGTCTATTTATTATAATATTACGCCAAGGCTCTTAGGAGCTGAGTAATTAGCATAAAATTATAGTTAAAAAATATACTATTGAAATATACTATGTCAGCGAGGTGCTATGCCACACGATCCATGACGCGTAGCAGTCGTGCGTTATGTAGAAATTATTTATGTTTACATCAAAAACATATAATTATTGTTACTAAAACTGCTAGTTTATAACCAATATATCTAAAAAACGTAGAAGACATTTATTGTAAATTACATCAAAAAAGGAAACAGTCTATCAGTTTAGTAATTGTTTCGTAGCTCTTTGACCGCTTTGTATTAAGTACAGGTCGAGAAGTGCCTAGATGGTTGCATCTCACTTATCTAGGGAATTCAATAGAATGTAGCAGGTACGGCTACGCATTACAATAAAGCGTATCTTAGTCATTATAAAAGTCTTATTAGATATCAAAATATTCATTCTATTAAAAAAATTTAAAACTTTTGTACAAAAATGAGATGTAACAGAATATTTACTTCACAAAACCAATCCTGTTTGCTTAGAAAAGTGCAAAATCCGAATAAGGAGGAAATTGCATGATTACGATAATACAAAAATTAGTGTTTTAAGGTGGGGGTCTACGCACCAAATAAATTAATGTTACGTATCGTAAGCTTTCTATTTGTTAAAACCAGATGAGAGGATGTAATTTCTTTAGAATGAAAGACTACGACGTACCTATATCCTTCTGACTACCAACAAAACTACAATCCATTGTCTCCTTGTTAAGAAGGTACATGTCGTAACTAGACTATCGAGAAATGTATACATATAAATAAAATAGACATTTTTTGGTTGGTTCGTGTTAAACATCGAAAAGGCTGAACCAGTTGTGAGTAGAGTCTTGCAAACAGATAAGGAAATTTTCAGATTAATATATAGACTACATAAAATAATTAACTTTAAATCGACAAATCGCTTACATTTATTTACTTTGTAACGTATATTAAATTGTAATTTAATTGTATTGTAAAAGTTTGTCAAATGAAAAATACTTTTAAACTTTTATAAGTATACTAGCTGTGCCCGCGAATCCGTCCGCGTGGAACCTAATGTGAAAAAAACAGTTAGTAATAAGATCATCATAATGTATTAAGTCCATTTAATTATCTACTTTTCTCCTACACTTAAGTCGCGTCGTCATAAGAGTTACAGTAATGTTTGATAGAGTGAAACGATTTTAAAGAAACCAAGAGTACTTAAATGTTACTCGAGGATATGCTTTTCTTGGTTCGGTTTTATCATAAACGCAGTACTTTAGCAGTGATGCGTGTCCATACAAAAAGACAGCCAGACATTTTTTTAAATTAATTGGAAGGTATTTTATTACTTATTCCAAGACACCTTAGATTGTCATTGTTATTTTATATAGATATAGATGAAATTACCAGTAATTTGCTTAATTATATCATATAATTTTACCAGTTATTGGAACCTAAATAAATTTATAATCTATACTATAATAAAACTGTAACAAGGCCAAATCTGTACATTGAATATTTTTTGAAAATTATAATCGGGGTAGATTTTGTTATTGATATAGAAGACAAAAATAACCCTTTTTATAATTTTTGTCTGTCTGTCTTTCTTTCCCTGTGACCACGCATCAATTTGAAAGTACTGAACCGGTTTTGACGAAACTTGACACAGTGGTAACTAATATTACAAGATTACATCTAGGATACTTTTTCTAGGGATTCTCCAGAATAACGAAAGAAAGTAAAAAATTTGTAGGTAATGAAATTCTTGACGGATTTTGGTAAATTTTCTTTGTGCTATATATAGCAGACAGGTTAGCTAAAAATTAAAGCTATATTTCCCTATGCTACTTTAAAAAAAATACTAAAAAAAATTATCGCTGGGTTCCGAGCCGTCGACTCCGTCAGACCATATAATGTCCAGTACGTTATAACTGAGCTACGGCCACATGACATTTCTATGCGTAATTATCAACCACATATGAAAAATATGTGTAAACGAAACTGTCACTTATATGTTGTTACATTTATTTTATTTGTATAAAAAAATGTTTGCTAAACAAAGGTGACAAGATTTTTTCCTAAAACATAAACTTAGATAATAGTTACATTGCATTATAGAAGATGAATCTTAATTAGAATCCTATCAGTACGTGTGTTGTTTCGATATTTGATAAAAATAATTTTCTAAATATTGTTGAGTCTTGAAGTAGTTGGGTTCAGGATTGTGAATCTACGAGTAAAATAATCAGTTGAGATGTTTGCAGTTACCATACTATGTTGTATTTATACTAATATTATAAAGAGAGGTAAAGTTTTGTTTTCGACGAATGCTTGGTACTACTGATCCGATTTCAAACATTCTTTCACTGTTAGAAGTAATTAACAAGTTCAGTATCTCAGTGAAAAAGGTGATTTATGTGTCAAAAGTAAAATAAATGGGACAAAATTAAGATTCATTGCAGATTTCACGTATACTTTACAAATTCTTATAAAACAAACACCTAAAACAAAATGGAAATTTAATGTAGATCTTATGTTTAAATTTTACAGTATGAAAGTATTTTAAGTGATGAATTTACAAGGGGTACTGGAAAGACATTTATCGGCAATATATGTAAGTTAGTTTTGATCTTCATTGGACACTCTGTGTGATGGTGTGAATAGGTTCTAGGCTTATTTTAAAAGATTTCTCACATATATTGGAAGCGCTATATGTCGCTGCAATCGGGCTTTAGGTTTTTAAGATTATTAGCGTTTAAAAATACAATTGAAACCGGTAATAACCGATTTGGTGCAGACGAAGTTGCGCGGGTCAGCTAGTATTAAGTATTTCTAGAAAAAATAATAATACAGATCGGTGTATAGGGCGGTCGGCAGTAACGTTACAATGTGACCGAGCTAATGGAGCTTTGAGCTGATGTCTCTATACCATTATTGAGTTAGATTGTTAACTTGGCGCTCCAACTGGATTCAATTTATTACAATCTCCGTCCACTTTATTTTATTTACACAGTGACTGGCTAATGTACTCAGCTTAGACCGTACAATAAATGAACGGTCACCAACTTTTAAAGCGGTATAACATTAACAAATCTTTTATTGAACTGTAAAATTATTCAGACGTATTGAACAGTGATTAAAAATAATGCGTTATGCTCGGATCGGTTACGCTGAATCGGGTTTACTCGGTTCTAATAGACATCAAGCGCATCTCATCTAATGCCAAATTAAATGACTCTCACGTACAGCTGCCGGAACACACCAGCCGGTAATTGACGACTAACTCTGAGCTCGAGGTCGGTATCTAGCCAGGTAGACTTAGAAAAATCCATAGCACCATACAATGTACGTGGTCATAAGCACACATTTTATTTTATTGTAAGATAGTTACAATTAGTTAAAAATTACAAATGAAAGACAGTCAAAATCAAAATCATGTTTTTTATTCAATTTAGGCCCTGTGGAGACACTTATGTACTTAAAACTGCCACCGGTTCGGGAAACAACCCACTCATCGAGAAGAACCGGCAACAAACTCGATCTGGTTTATATCTTCATTGTACATAACATAGCACAACATATTTTATACACATATACAGTTACCTTCAATTTTGGTGGATGCACAAACAGAGGCGTCATTTCCAGACGTCACAATCGTTCACATGTTGATCCACCCTATAAATAGCCATAAATAGCCTTTATGTATTAAGACCTACTTGATATGATACTTGAACTTACTATCTGACTAATCCGTAATGTGCTTTGAGACTTTGATAAAAAAAGTACAGTGCATTAATTAAATTAAAGGTAGTTTTTCTTCGAGGTAATCTAAAAACGGCTAAAGCGATGGAGATATGAATTTTGCTGAGAGGTACTATATGACTTCTCAGGGTATCGTCTAGGCTGTATATCATCATGGTTTTTTTTCTATAGGAGCTAAGAAGCAATGATAATAAACAGTCGTTAATTATTGAGTTTTATAGGAGCTAAGCGTTAATGATAAAATTACAATTAAAAATAAACCATAATTAATCCACATACAACACATCCTTCCTATGAAATAATACATTCATTTTAACGAGACCAAAGTCGCATGTAACAGTTTGTCATAGACATACAGGATATACTCAATAGAACTTCTCTTTGGACTCTCGAAAAATTCTTCAAACTTTCGAGATAGTTTTGTTCTAACACGTCTATTGTATGTAAGTCACTGGAGACTCGCTTAAAGTGTATATAATAAACATTCAAACTAAAGTATAAACTATATAGTTAACTTTGTGAAAGAGGCATAAAGTCTCGTCCTCAAGTTATTACAGAGTTATGTTTCGAGGAGAGCTTTTAATAATTAAACCCAACTCGCCGGGGACACGTTATCTGCACACACCTGGGTACGTATCCAGGGTTATCAAAAATAATAAAAACATATATATATATACATATTTTACAATTCGTGATGCCCCGAATTTTTAAGCTGTAATATCCCCGAAGTAGCCCTTTAGTAGCCCCGCATAATCTACACTAATATTATAAAGCTGGAGGGTTTGTTTGTTTGGTTGAACGCACTAATCTTAGGACCTACTGGTCCAATTTTGTTTCAGTGTTAGATAGCTTGTATCTCGATTGTGTTAGATAGCCTATTTGTTTATCACGCTAAGACCAATAGGAGGGGAGCACCAATCACGAATGTTTCAAAAAATTATTTTTTTCTTTTGTGAGCTTCCGCTGCGTATTTTAGTTAGCCCAAAGTGACTACTCCACGTGGACGAAGTCGCGGGCAGAAGCTAGTGTTCAATAAATTGTAATGTTACCGCGAACATTTGATGATAAACCATCGATGATTATCGTCGTCTTATACACTAAGTGATAGCAAAGAGACTTTTTTTTTTACTGACTACGCTATTGGCCTAGCAAGATCTTACAGCTTCACCGGACTTTTCTTTTTTAATTGAATCCCGTGTTCAGTATATAATATGAGGTAAGCAAGAAAATTTGACTATCTAATAGAAAGGGTGACAACCCTAAAATGGAAACGTTTGCGAACACATGGAATATACGAACTAAACGTTAAAGCCTTATAAGTACGGATGTGGAAAAAGCGTTGCGTTAGAATATATGAAATAATAAAACAAAAGATGGCGTCCGTTTTAACAGATTCACCAACTTCCGTCATTCTTATCGTCACATTTCAATTTAATGTCACTATCACTACATATTATAAAACAAAGTCCTTTGCCGCATCTGTCTGTTCGCGATAAGCTCAAATACTACTAAACGGATTTTCATGTGTTTTTCACCATTATATTGAGTGATTCATGAGGAAGGTTTGGGTTTATAGTTTGTGAAGGTTTATGTAAATTGGTTGAAATATAATCTTTTTGATTTGATTTCTTACAATACGTTATTTGCTTTGAAAAACTGATAGAAAATAAAACACAGAATTGTATAAACTAGTTGGCGTCCAGTGGTCGACATTCGACCATAGTTCATTGATTTTTTAAAGGGATACATATTATAATATTAGTTGTATGTTATAATAGCATTGTTGAATGTAGATTGAAAAAGGGTAATTGGAACGTAAGAGTAAAATAATACATACAATCGAGCATAGCAACCTCCTTCACAACCTTTTTTGAAGTCCTTTATTGACAAATGTCAAAATGTCTTTTTTATTTACATGGGTATATGTTGTGTAAAATTGAAGCAGTAGTGTGAGTAATGCATATTTTAATTAATTTAATGTACTTCTAATGCGTTTTATATAAAATAAATAGCTTTCTGCACTTCTCCTCCATATAAACTTTAACTATGCCAAGTTTCACGTTCATCCGTTCGCCCAATTCCGTTAAAAAGGGATACAAAGATTAGGCTTCACGTATTAATATATAGATTAAAGAGTCGTTTCCTTATCTGACAAAAAAATAAAAAGTCTAAAACTCTATAACAAATGACAAGCTTCTTCTTTATGAAGGTTTTTATTATTCAAAATAATTAGTAATGAGTTTGTATGCCTAAAATATATCAACATTACTAAAAAGTCTGATAAAAATCGACATCAGTATACATAATATCTGACATAGATAAATCCAAACCCGTTTGACCGATCACCGTGAAATTTGGTAATCCCGAATATTTTTTCATGGAAAATGATTTTATGCTATCCAATATAATATGACTCTCTACTATGTGGGGCTAGGCTATATTTTACTATTATGGGACTAGGCTACATTTTACTATTATTCAAAAATCAAAATCAAAAATATTTTATTAAGTTTAGGTCCTAATAAGGCAATTATGAACGTCAAAACTACCAAAGGTTCGGAAAACAACAAAGTCATCGAGAAGAACCGGCAAGAAACTCGGTCGGGTACATCTTTTTAACATATATATTTCCAATACATCATACAATTGTTTTTAGTGGATGCACAGAGAGGAGTTCCAGACATCACCATCGTTCATATATGGATCCACTCTATAATAGCCTTTTGACACCAAAACCTGCTTAACGAGGCGCTTAAGTCCGGCAAATCGGTAACATGCTTTGAAACTTTATTGTAAAACCTAACACTATTACCTAAAAAACTATTACTGGTTTTGCTAAATCTGAAAAATGGGACGACCAGTTTGTTACAGTTTCTAGTTATTTGTATTAAGTTTATTATTGCAATTTGTTTGTGACCCTAGAATGCCGTTGAAACTCAAGGGTAAGGTGTATAAAACTATAATAAAACCAGTCGTGTTATATGGATCCGAATGCTGGGCTAGGAAAGAGATGAATGAGAAAATAATACATATGGTGGAGATGCGAATGTTAGGATGAATGTGTGGTGTGACTAGAATGGGTAAGATTAAGAATGAGTATGCCAGAGGAAGTTTGAAAATACCAGTGACAGAGAAGTTGAGGAGTAATAGGTTAACATGGTATGGAAATGTCATGAGGAGAGATGAAAACCATGTATTTAGAAAAGGCTTGAGAATGAGGGTGGAAGGATATAGGAGTAAAGGAAGACCGAATAAGGTATGGATGGATTGTGTGAAAAACGATATGTGTATAAAAGGCGTGAATACTGAGATGACATATGATAGGGGAGAGTGGAAAAAGAAACCATGTTGTGCCGACCCTGCTTAGTTGGAATAAGGGTAAGAAGAAGAGTGGAATTCGCGTCAGTTGTTAATATTTACAGATTGACCCAATAAAGGAGTGTCTGTATTCAGGGTTCATGTATGTTTGGGGTTTCTTTATTCTATTATAACTTTTAAATTATTTAACACGTTTGGGTGCGTCGCGGACCGTCAGAATCCTTAGCAAGCCAAATGACAGTATCTTTAAAAAAATGAGCAAGTAAATGAGTTTTTGTGTATATAGAATACATAATAAAACTCGTTTTTTTTTCTTTATGTACCATGTCTAAAAACATACGATCATAAACCTGAGAACCTCCTACCAATTTCCAGTATTTTAGATCAATATTATATTTATTAAGGTCTGTGGCTACCGTGTCCGCTAATGATACATAATACGTTAAATGATTACATGTTAACTAAAATTTTATTTAAAAAAAACTTACCTCCTTTCACAATACTTGATATTTTTATCTTCCTCTTCGGCTTATGACCTGGAAATAAAAAAGATAAAATATTAGTTTAAAATTATGATATCTTCGTATAATCACTAAATATTAATCTTGATAATAGATATTATAGTTACACAGGTAGGTAATGAAACGTCGTTAGAACCAAAATAATTTATTCATACTCAAAGAAAGACAAAGGTAGAGAAAGCTCTCTATTACCATTATCCTCAGTCATAGAAGTATAGAGAAAACGATATATATATATATATACATATATATAAATATTAAGGCGTTTCAAAAAAACAAAATTTTTCGTCTGAACCACACTCAAAAGTTTCGTTTTAATGCCAAAATAGGCCTCTGAAAATATGAGCCCTTAATATTTAGGTTGTCCGCATCGCACTTTTCGATTTCCCATAAGAATAACACAGGAAAAAAGATTTTTTATTTTATTTTTATAACTAATGAACGATATATCGTATTGCAATACCCATTTTTTTGTAGATAATTTAACGCTCTACAAAAAAGGTCTGAAGTCAATTTTTGATAAATCAACTTAGTCAAAAGTTATTCAAGATCAAAGTTTAACTTACCCTCAATTCAATTTTTTGAAACGCCCTTATATATATATATATATATATATATATATGTTATAACTCTGTGGTAGTATTACAGGTGTATGTGGAGGTGCCACATACGTGCACGCACACAAGTAGGTACACAGGGTGGAAGAGTTTTATTTTTTCTCGTATTTTTTTCGAACTTGGTTAGTTTAGTTTAGCGTAGTTGACAGATACAAAATACATTGTAACGTGCCGGCCATTTATAATGTCTCTAGCCTTTTTGAAAAGATGACATATTCTATGTCAGAGAGATATATATTTTTCCTCGACAGACAAGTCCATTATTAAAAGTCTCGGTTGCAAAGTCAGTGTTTGATTTTCACATATATATTACTAGCGGGTCCGGCGGACATTGTCCAGCCTTGAAAACAAAAAAAAAATCCTAAAAGTGCACCGCATCGCCACCTATCGGGTCCAATCTAAACCATTCTCGGTTTTTTTTTTTATATCATAGGAGGCAAACGAACAGGTGGGTCACCTGATGTTAAGTGATCACCACCGTCCATATACACTTGCAACACCAGGGGAGTCGCAAGTGCGTTGCCAGCCTGTGT
>MU159085.1:141019-157499 GCA_015888305.1 Antheraea pernyi | reverse complement strand
AAGGGGAAAGTGGAAGGGGAGGGGAGATGGGTCTCCGGCGTTCTACTGGGGATCTACTGGAACACGCACACCAAATTTCATCAAAATCGGTCCAGCTGTTTAGGAAGAGTTCAGTGACATACACACGTACAAAAGAAATTTATATATAAAGAGAAGAATATGTGGTATAATTTGATTTCGTAAGGTACACATGCAGAACACTTTTATGTATAACTAGTGTACCTTAATTACGTCCAACAGTCGCGATGTTGCAATTTAGGTTAGCCGAGGTTCGGCTACTTAGGTGCTTTTGATCTTGTTGCCATACGGCTGAGTGCCGTAAGCGCTTGTCCAATAATTTTGGTAAAGCTATAAAAACCCGTCAGACCAACAACGTTAGCCAGTTCGAAAAAAAAGTATAGCATACACTACTCTGTGGGTACTCCACTTGTAGGTTTCTTCATTTCACTTCTTCTTCTTCGCTTCGATTCTTCCTTTCGCTTCTTCTTCCTCGCTTCGATTTGCAGAATAGAACTATCGCGGTTGCATTTTGTCCCACTTATGTTTTCATCTTATCTATCATATATCATCGTTTCTCGCTCTGGCTTTCCACTGGTGTATTTAACGACTAAATCTTTCTATTACAGTACGACCATTTAATGAAATAAAATGGAAACTATCTTTTGTCTCATACAATTTTTATATCAAGATTTTTTAACACTATTTTGTCTCTTCGGCTTATGATTTTTCAAACATTTTCTTATATGCAAAACTTGCTCAGACGAATACAAATACAGCAAAGAAAGAAATATTCCAATAAGTGCAGCCGTTCTAAAGTGATGCACTTGTATACATTCGGCAACTGATTCTTATTTATATATCATAGATACTTATTATAACTTTATATATATCATTCTTTTGTGTATGTGACTGAACTCCTCAAACGACAGGATAGATTACGATTAAATTTTGTATGTATTCAGGTGGATTCAAGAATGGTTCATATTCACAATTGGACCCAGTAGGTGGCGCTGCGGTTGAATATTTGTTTTATTATCTAGGCAGGACAACGTCCACCGGCCCCGCCATTTATATACAAAAATCAACTGCCGTGCGTTAATCTCACATAACCTCGAAAATGGTTAGACCGATTTGTTTTTTTTTTTAGTTGTTCGCCTCGATACTGCCAATTTTAAATTTTAAAAAAATAGGAAAACTCAGGAAGGACCGTAAAATCGATATTGGTATTTCTTTAATTGCCTAGACGGCGTTCGTGACAGATCGTTCGACAGCTGTGTCAAGCAGAATTGTTACTCGTTTACATTTAAAAACGATTTTTCGTAATATACGAGTACAGTAGTCGATTTTGAGAACAGGCTTGGTTAAAGTGGACTTATTAAATTTGCGAACATTCATTTTGATCAGCCATTGTATTAAAGTCAATTAATCATGCATGCTTGGACATAAACAGAAATTCATTCAAACGTATTTTAGCGAGACTCGAAAACTTATTTTGGGTATTTCAATATTGTAAAGTTATCATAAACATACAATTCTGTATTGGTTTTGTTGAATTTTGTACTCGACGGCATATGTAGTTTCAAAAAGTTAACATTGTAACTATTCTTAACAGATTTAGATCAGATTTTGTATACAGGTAGTTTCAAAAATTACCTACCTATATAGGATTATCAATAATACTTCTAGAATTTATAAGATTGAGTAATAGTAAAATAATCAAACGAAAATAAGATAGTACATAATAAATGCGGGCGAAGCCACGAGTACAGCTAGTATCGGATGAAATGGAGGGTCGAAATCTCCAGAAAGTAATAAAAGTGATTTATGACATCGATAACATTTAAAGGAAGGGGGAAGTTTTGCGGTAGGTTATTTGTTGAACATGTTTGTTTGTTTACAATACTCGGAGCGATAAGGTTTCATTGTGTACGTGTACCGCGAATCTATCTCACTTCAAGTTTATACTCGTTGTTTGTGGAAATGCCTGGATATATCTTTAGTGTTCGGAAACAGTATTTTTTTATACGGGTCGTTACTATAATTTTTCTTCACATTGGCGTTATGGGCTGTTCAGTTATTATGTAAGCAGAATTTTTGTAATTTTTGATCGTACCCTCCGTAATAGTAAGCAATGCTTTTAACTGCCCTTTCAACCTTACATAAACATTTATATAAGTAGTTGTAAATCTGTTCTGGTTAAATAAATAAATATTGCTGACGTAATCACCTCTCAGATCCTATTCCCTATGTCATCAAAAATAAGCAAATAACGACCCCCAACCCCTATCAATGCTTATGTAATTCTTGAATGGCCTCTTATAATTGAAGTGGTTTTTATTTGACCTACCTATGACCCTGCAGTGGGTCTCTTACATGCTGATGATGATGATGATACATTTTTAGTTTTAGTCCATTTACATTTCTACAAAAGGCGCTATTATAAGATTTGAGAAACAAAACGTAAATTATCAAACTATTAGTTGCTTAATTAACATGTTTTACCGTTTTAAGGTTAACTAACATGTCAAATGGCTGAAAACAGTTTAATTATGGACCCTCGACTGCTGTCCTGTGGTTAGTGAGCTCGATGCAGCACTGAGTAAACTGCTGGCCGAAGAAAAAGTATGGAGAATTTACTATTTTTTATTTTATTGCACCTATTTTCAAAGATCTAGTGTTCGTCCGTAACTTTACATCATTTTTCTTTTTTTATACTTATAGCTTTAAGCATTTGAACACAATATCACCTGATGTTAAATGACGATATGATCTAAGACCATCGTTATCGACGTTATACTTTATAAACCGGTTCTTAAGGTGACCTACAAGCAAAATTCGTACATAATTAGAGTTGGTAACAGTGTTAACAAATTAGTTAGTTATCTGAATATAGATCTGTTTAACATCAATGTTCAGAAACTTAAATGCGTTCTTAATTCCAGCTTTTTTGATTTTTAACTTCCTTATTCGGATCATACTTTCTTAAGGAAAATATTAAAATTTTCTTATAGGTGCGCAAACTTGTAAATGGCATTCATTGTGTTACATGTAGTGTAATTTTTTTTTTGTTTAGTTGTAAGTTTCCCTAACAATTTAAAATAATAGAAGATGTTAAACACGCTAACCCTAGAGGGAACTGGCTCTCAAGTGCAGCTCCCAGAACACACCAACAGGTGCTTCACGACAGATTTTACACTTGAGGGTTACCATCCTTTGGGTGAAGGTGACTAACTACCGTTAGTTAGGTGGACTTAGAAAAATCCCTACCACCATGCTATGGTCCCATCACGCTATTTTCCTTCACCGGAAACTTCGACTCAGTTGCAATGATTCAAACCATCTATGCTGTGTCCGAACACGCTGTCATCTGAGCCATTATCGCTTCAAATTTCATTTAATTTTAATAGTAATAGCGATGGTATTACTTAAACATGCTGTGGCTACAGTATTTTAGTTTTCGTTTAGTGAAATCTCAGGCTTATTATAGGATGTTAACCAAGGTCGATCGACGAAGCGTTTGAAAACCCTACCACTGACCAACATCGCTTTGAAGCTAAGAATTTATTGAATACGTTTTTATTTAACTCACTTGTGGTTATATTTTAAGGTCAATAATTAACGCAACAATTAAGAGATCATACGACATGTTTTTGAATCATGCGATAAATCTAGTTTTCCAATTAAATAATCATGGCACGGTGGTATGATTTTTTTAAAATAATTATGTTGTTAGCAACCAGGTTGACACTTTCACTGTCAACAACGAGATATCTCGTAGTTTGTGAACTTGCCCAGGTGGAGTTATCTTGTCCTTTCTTTAATTACCATGTTTGTACAGCTACGAGCAAAGTCGTAATATATCAGTGAAAATATAAATCGTTGGCTTCAGGAAAGAGAATAACAATCAGGTTTGATTTATATGAACTTCTGTATTTCAGATTCATATTTAAATACTAAGTTTGCAATATATCTAAGATATAATTCCTATCATGTTTTTCTTCCAAATACAACATTTTTTTACTTCTTGATTGTTACTCTCTACTGTAATTGTGATTTTAGTAACAAAATATAATTAAAACAAAATGGCTGCCAAGGTCAGTTTTGTGAAAAGTCCTGAGAGAGTAAACGTATTAAAGTGACTTCAAAAATATATTTGAGAAAAGGAGATAAAAGAAAAATGTTTCTTTTTTAAAATATATGTATGTACGGTACTTTTCCTTTGAACAGCAGTACATGAGTTGAGAGAAGCGAGCATGTCATTCACGGCAAATAATTGCGATCGTTTAAGACCTTTATTATTGATCATTCGACATATGACTTATTTATTGTATTTTCTTGATGAAATAGCAAACAAGCTCAGGCTATGTTAAATGATTACTACAGTTATTAACAGTCGGGAAAAGGATCGCAATCTTGAGGTTAATAACATCTTGCTGATCTGAAAGACTAAGTTTGAGTGCGTACAATTAACAATATTTTTTCAAAATAAAAGTAACTTGGGTAGTTCTGAGTTGTGGCTGATATACCTGTCGTATTAGGGCTCTACTGAACGAACCCGCAGTTTCTACCCTTGTTATTTTCATATAACAATAAAATTAGCTTATAACAGAATTATAGATTGTATAAAAGAATATATACAGATTAAAAATATATTCCTATCAATGTTCCTCTAGAAAACTGTCGTCAGGAAGTGTCACCCATTCTATCACGATTGTATATAGTCTTGTCGTAAATGTCGAAAGAACGATATTTATCGAAAGTAATGTATGCCGATTAGACGAGAATAAGCGCCACGTTCGGCCTCATGTATATAGGTTCCAGCCGTTAAGTCAGTAGTGACCCGACGATCGCCATCCATTAAGTAGTAGCTCGTTCAGGAAACACTAATGAAATATGAAGTACGGCTTCTATCTGCTCTTGTTAGAAACCGAAGTAGACGGACAAAGTAAAAGTAATAAGTTCGAAAAAATTTCAGATTGATTTTTTATTTAGTTATCATTGGTGACAAACGAACAGGAATAGACACTAGCCACAGCAGGGAAGTCGCATATGCTTTGCCAGCCTGTATTTGGAGGAGGGGGGAGGGGGCAGGAGGAGGGGAGATGGGTATCCGGCGCTCTCACTGACCGAACGAAACGTAACAATACGAATACAAGCACTGTTACTTCACGTTGGTTTTCCATCCAGCCGACCCATTCATGCTGAAACCAGTAATAGCTTCAGCGCGGGTCTACCACTTATAATATGTTACTTAACAAGATGTTTTTAGACTTTGAGCTAGTATCATATATTCTAAGCTAAATGAAAATGTAATATATAAGTTTATCTTATCAATACTCATTTAATTTTTGAACGCGTCCTAATTATATTTTTTCAACAGATGCGTAATGTTTATTATGTCATCGCCAGAGGAGTAGCAGTGGTATTTACAAACTAAATCTTCACGAGATACAAAAATGTGGGAGTTGGGAAAATCTGATAAGATACTGTATGTGTATGGTAAGAATGGTATGGCTATTGACAAAGGGACTGTTCTATTAACTAGTAGGTACTATAGACCACGCTCTGTTGATGAAGCAGCATCTAAAAGATATGATAATATAAATGTCGTAGCGCACAAAGGATATTCTCAATTGTCGCAGCATTGACCTCGACATGTACATTTTTTCGTGGTAAACAAAGAATAATAAAGAGGACATCATATCTATAACACCATACTTAGATGTCATATTATTAACCCTTGGACTGTCGAAAACCATAATGGTTTAAGTTCCATATAAACGAATGTAGACCTTATGCTTCACTGGTCAGCAGAGAAATTAGCTCGAAATTTAAAAACATGGTACGCCATTTTGAGATATGGATTTTTTTTAAATTGCCGAGGACTTAAAAGTTGCCAGCTCTTATATGTAAATTTTATTGTACTGTAGGTTAATTATAATTTCACATTATGTTATAGTGAGACCAGGATGATAAGACCTTGAATTTGAAAGGACTATCTAATCTGAAGGGCAGCGAATTTTTTTTTCGAACTGACTACGCTATTGACCCAGCAAGGTCTTAACAGCTTCACCGGACTACAAGGCAGCGAATTTGGTTACAGATTTCATATTGTAAGTGTTAGCCGCTTTCATTTCGTAAAGCGTTCTTTCTGACGCATAATGCAATGACAGCGATAGACAGAGATAACGCTATACGAACTTAGGTGATTATGTCGGCCTTCTTCCCGAAGTGCCAAATTAAAAACATCAGACTGCCTTACCGTAGTGTCTGATGTATGGTGGCCGCTATCTAATCAATCATAATTGTATTATTATACTGTACATAAAACACGACCTAAATTTAATGATTTATAAGACATTTTTAATTATAATATAATTGCTTAAACTACCTAGTCAAGGTCCATGAGTTCACTGAATATTATAGCGAAATGTACTAAACCTCTCGTTATCATACAAAACGCTTAAGTGAATGATTTAAGCCAACAGAATGAAACAAGCGCTGAAATGTGTTCCGACTTAGGCCATAATAAATCTTTGGCGCGCTTCTTTCAGGAACTTCGATTTGTGCGACTAAATTGTGCCAACTACCGTCTCGGGATTTCTTTAAACAGAGTGCTAATTAAAAGTCCTACTTGATTTATTTAAAACTTTGTAAAGTAGTCCTTGTTTGTTTGTAAACTTTATAAAAATTTACTAGTGTAGCATGACCATATGCAGTCAATTTCTAGATAGATCTTTCTTAGGTAACTTAAATGAGGGTGTTTGTACTGAACAAGTCAATACGAGACTCGCAGTAGCAACCGCACTTTTTACGGACCTTAGCCTTCAGAATTCGCAAGGGGTGTTAGTCGGTTATTTGGCTTGCCTATATATGCGTTTTCATCCAAGGTTTTTTTACAAGATCTTCCCAGTTGACAGCAAATGAGAGACATATGTGGTATGCATGTAAAGAAATTGCGGAGTGAATGCTCATTGAATTTAGAATGAACGTGAAGTGGATGATTTGTAATCGATTTGATCCCATCGTATTGAAATCTTGACATTGCCTCACTGAGCGTGTTCTACCGTCTGTATGATGGCGAGTGTTCTGAAGAGCTATTTACTTTAATCCCTTTTCTTTTCATACCCGAACCACGCGCGCTGGTCTTCGGAGCCATAATTTTACGGTAAATCCTATCTGGGCACGAACTAAAAAGTTCGCAACTTCTTATCTTTGCCGTACTGTGAAGCTATGGAACAATCTCCCGGACAGTGTGTTCCCTCCTTCCTATAATATGGGGTCCTTCAAGCGTAACGTGAAGAGACATTTATGCAATATTTAAGAATTTTAACATTGACAAATTCAACCCTCAGACATGCAAGGTTGAAGATTTTAAAGAATTTTTCGAAACCAAGTGCAAAATATTTAACATTTCAGATGAAAGTTTAAAGAGAGATTTACTCCTAAATTCTTTAACACCGGAAATATTTCACGGGGTAAAGGTAGCACTTACACCCAACTTTGAATCAAGCGATTACAAACAAATTTCAATTACAACTCGCTTGCTTTCATTTCGTAAAGCGTTCTTTCTGACGCATAATGCAATGACAGCGATAGACAGAGATAAAGCTATACGAACTTAGGTGATTATGTCGGCCTTCTTCCCGAAGTGCCAAATCAAAGACATCAGACTGCCTTACCGTGATGCCTGATGTATGGTGGCCGCTATCCAATCAATAACAATTGTATTATTATATTGTACATGAAACACGACCTAAACTCAATAACATTATAACACATTTTTAATTATAATATCATTGCTTAAACTACCTAGTCAAGGTCCATGAGTTCACTGAATATTAAAGCGAAATGTATTAAACCTCCCGTTATCACACAAAACGCTTAAGTGAATGATTTAAGCCAACAGAATGAAACAAGCGCTGAAATGTGTTCCGACTTAGGCCATAATAAATCTTTGGCGCGCTTCTTTCAGGAACTTCGATTTGTGCGACTAAATCGTGCCAACTACCGTCTCGGGATTTCTTTAAACAGAGTGCTAATTAAAAATCCTACTTGATTTATTTAAAACTTTGTAAAGTAGTCCTTGTTTGTTAATAAACTTTATAAAAATTTACTAGTGTAGCATTGCAGTCAATTTCTAGATAGATCTTTCTTAGGTAACTTAAATGAGGGTGTTTGTACTGACTTAAGTGGTTGAACAAGTCAATACAAGACTCGCAGTAGCGACCGCACTTTTTACGGACCTTAGCCTTCAGAATTCGCAAGGGGTGTTAGTCTGTTACTTTGGCTTGCCTATATATGCGTTTTCGTCCAAGGTTCGTACAAGATCTTCCCAGTTTACAGCAAATGAGAGACATATGTGGTATGCATGTAAAGAAATTGCGGAGTGAATGCTCATTGAATTTAGAATGAACGTGAAGTGGATGATTTGTAATCGATTTGATCCCATCGTATTGAAATCTTGACATTGCCTCACTGAGCGTGTTCTACCGTCTGTATCATGGCGAGTGTTCTGAAGAGCTATTTACTTTAATCCCTTCCTCTTCTTTTCATACCCGAACCACGCGCGCTGGTCTTCGGAGCCATAATTTTACGGTAAATCCTATCTGGGCACGAACTAAAAAGTTCGCAACTTCTTATCTTTGCCGTACTGTGAAGCTATGGAACAATCTCCCGGACAGTGTGTTCCCTCCTTCCTATAATATGGGGTCCTTCAAGCGTAACGTGAAGAGACATTTATGCAGGCCAGCATGACAGCGCCGACCGGTGAGGGATAGTGTGTCTCTCGGTAGTCGCCTTTGTTTTTAAATTATACTGTGCTTACCATCAGGCTTAGTAAAGTAACTTTGCCGTGCTACGATTAAAAAAAATCGATTAACAGAGGGAATTTATTTGGATTTTTTATAAAAAAAAACTCTTCGGAGTGAAATACAAAGTGTGTATAAATCAGATCTGTCAATGTCAGACGCATATTAGTCTGAGGACAAATATTCACACAGAATAGAGATTATTCCTTTGGAATTTGTATATATAGCTACTTATAAACTACCTACTTTACAAAAGAACCCCAATAACGTTCAAAGTTAAAAAAATAATGAATTACAGTCAAACTTCGACGACTGATTGACCACTAGTGTATATAGTATTATATAAATTTGTTTATTTATACACAACTATAATTGCTACTACTATACTATATGTATATGTACGTACTATACTATATACTAACTATAGTTGTTACTATAATGCAGAAGCTATAAGGATCCCAAGTCCACTGACTGTTAAACAATCCATTAGAAGTTTGTGATAAAAGATCTGAACGTAGCTAACCACGTGAGTATGATAAATACTATATAATTCCACCATGATATGCCTTCGTAAAAAATTACGACAATCAATTTTGCTGAAATTATAGTTGCGTATTTCGATATAACCGGACTAGATTTTGCTAAGTAATTAATATTATTTCGGGTCAGTAGTCTATCCAGCCGCAGCGTAAGTACGTCAAGCGTTAAGATTAATTGGCGGTTATAACCATCTTCGGATGAAATATAAAATTAAAGTGGGGTATATTATATTATACAAGCAATAAAGTATGTATTTATTACTCCCTTTGTACAATTGCGTTGTTTCAGTTGTTGAATGAGTGCTAAATAATAAATACGTGTTTTGTAAATAGTATTTTAATATCAAAGAGAGTAATGATTTGGTATATATTATGTAACATCTATCGTATCGTATAAAGCCTAAACAGTGTGTTAAGATTTGATTTAATTATGAATATAATTGTATGTTATTTAGGGATAATATCTGTGAATCAACAATCAACTGAAGAAACTTGTTGAATTAGTAGAAGAAATTCAGTATTTTGAAGTGAAGATTTCTTTAGGCGCGTTGAGCGGTATTTGTGGAAGGAGATAAATATATAATTGAATGATAAATGTATGCATGACCGGCCGTATTGCGCTAGCGCGGCTTGTGTCAGTCTAGCGACTCGTAGTATAGGGGCCCGTGTACATGTAATATTGATGTTTTGCAGCTCATCACACGTTTGATTGATTAATAGACTGTATAAAAATGTATATACCTAGACGTAGTCCCGCCCTGATAATAAAAAAAAATTGACATATTATATAACATCAACTTCCTCATTAATCACTTTATCTACTGTTGAAAACCGCAGAAAATTCGTTTAGTAGTTTTTGAGTTTATCGCGAACAGACAGACAGACGTGTCATAGTTCTTTGTTTTAAACTATGTAATTATTATTGCTTCGAGTGGCAATACATATGAAAACCACACTAATGTTAATAATTTCAATAAACAAATTCTGGTATCTAAATATTGTCATTCATACTATAATTAAAATGAAAATTAAAAAAGAACACATTTATTTCATTGTTTTGAGTTTTGTTGTTTTGTCGGTAGTCTTCGACTTTTTTTCAGTTGCGTTTTTTTCTTCACTAATAATCTTTAGTATACTATTAATAATTCAAGTAGTAATACTGTCCGTTCACGATGAAGGGAAATTTATGTCAAGAAAATTTGAACGCATCGAGGATATAAATAAGGAAAAAAAATCAATTTAGTCCCCAAGCAGGCAATTATAAACGTCAAAACCACCACCGGCCCCGATCGGACAAACAACCCATTCATCGAAAAGAACCTGTGATCAAGTTTTATTTTGTAATTCATTGACGTATGTAAATAGTTATTGCCGCAGTTGTTTTTAACTGATATTTTGAAAGGGGTGTCATTTCCAGACATTACCATCGTCCACATAATAAATTCACCCTATAATATACTTGTAAGGTAAGATCTGCTTGAAATGGTGCTTCAATTTATTGTTCGGCAAATTTACAATGTGATTAGGGACCTTGGTGTAGAAGGTAACGTTATTACCTAAAGAAACTTTATCCTTGCAGTACAGCAGGCTGTGAAAAATAAAGGGATAGCAATTTTATATCGTCTGAAATTGGTGGCTGAATATAAAACCGCCTGTGATGAATCGCGACACGCGATTAGCGAAATAAGCCGATCTAATCCGAGACAAGTGGCATACGCCTCGATCAATATTTCTTGTTCCAATTTATAATCAACTTGTCCTACAGTAGTTTGATTATTTATATTAAACTAGCTGACCCGTGCAACTTTGTCTGCACCACCATTCCATCAGAGGACGACTAGACGCCGTGAGGGTTTCCACCCTTACGTGGTTGATATTCCCGTAATTCGTACGAAGCGATTTGCTTCCACATTCATTATATGTACGGCTAAGGAGTGGAATTCACTCCCGGCGTCTGTCTTCCCGTCATCTTATAACTTGGGAGTCTTCAAGAGTAGAGTGAACAGACATCTAGTGGGTAAGCACGATACATCGTCGGCCTCATCGTCACTTACCATCAGGTGAGATTGTGGCCAAGCGCGTACCTGTTGAACATAAAAAAAAGACTATCTGTGGACCGATTTAATTTAAATAGGTTCGGTGGTTTTGGCGTGAAAGCGCGACAGACAGTTATTTTCGCATTTATAAGATTATTAAGTAATGATTACCAAATGGAATTGCACCCTATAAAAATATGGTATATGTAGAAAATGTTGCTATAACGAGATATGTTTTACAATGAAACAATCAACAAATCATAACGTAGCGATTAACGATGTTTTAATAACGATGCTTAGAGAAATTATGCTCACGTCCACAACAGAAGGGTATACCATACCTGGCTCGGATGACTGTATGCGCGACATTCGGGGTTGTGCAGAGCTAGTAGGCGGTAGCGGTACTAATAGGCATGCTTTCAACAGTCCAACACGATTACGTGCCACTTTACGACGCGACGTGTAGACGATGTTTGTCCTCAAAACCACAATAACAACATAACAATTTTTTTTTATACAATAATATACATATATATATAAAATAACCTTGTCTGATCGTATCAGTATTCGCTAGTACGTTGATTTCACTACTTCAATATTAAGAGATTCATTAATGACTAGCTTTTGCTCGCGGGTTCACTCTCAATTATGTAAATTTTCAAAATAAACTGTAACTCTTGTTGCCGATATTAATGTAGCTTTTATCTGTGAAAGAATTTTAAAAATCAATTCAGTTTTTCTAAATTCTAACCTATTCCCAGTACATTAGTGGTTAATTGTTGCATTTATGTAATGTTTATTAGCATTAGTTATCATTCTTATTTTATTTTACATAGTATAAAACAAAGTCCCCTACCGCTTCTCTCTGTCTGTCTGTTCGCGGTAAACTCAAAAACTACTGGACGGATCTTTATGCGGTTTTCACCAGTGGATAAAGTGATTCACGAGGAACGTTTTGGTATATAATATGTCCAGGATATTTTTATAATCAGAGCGGGACAACGTCTGCTGGGTCCGTTAGTAAAGGATAATTATTAATTTTGGAATTACAGTATACTGCTTTTATAGAATTCTGGTGAGCATAAATAAAAATGTAGTGTTTCGAAATTATGTATTTCACGTTTTTTTATACTTTTTTAACTAGCGATGGACCGCGGTCTCATCTTGAATGACGATGCGGTCTGAGATGGTAAACACGCTAAAGATAGAGAGGGAGAGATTCCCAAGTGCAGCTGCCGGAACATAGCAACAGGTGCTTGGGTGTGCAACAATGTGGCAACAACTTAAGGGTGGTGGCTAGCTTAATGGAAACACCTTACCAACATGCTATGGCTACATTAAGATGTTTTCCTTCACCACGCACTCCGACTTAGTTGCAAAGATACGAACCCAGTTCAATCGATGCGGTGTCCAACACGTTTATTATTTATCTATACTAATAATATTATAAAGAGGTAAAGTTTGTGAGTCTGAGACGTTGTGACGTTGTAAGGGGTAATCTCAGGAACTACTGGTCCGATTTGGAAAATTCTTTCAGTGTTATATAGCTCATTTATCGAGGAAGGTTATAGGCTATCATGTATCATCACGCTAAGACTCATAGGAGCAGCAATGAAGAATGTTGCTTCCACTGCGTCTTAGCGCAAAATAACCATTCCACGTGTATGAAGTCGCGGGCAGAAGCTATTAACTAATTATATTATCTATACTAATGTTATAAAGAGGTAAAGTTTGTGAGGTTGTAGGGGGTAATATCTGGGGAGTCGGAGAAAAAATGGTCGTTCGAAAACGTTTCTTACGAACGCTGCCTTAACGATGAGAGATATATGATTGAGTTCTAGAAAAAAGTTGTAGCTTGATAATGCCTATTACCGCCCAACGAAGTGGGCACGGGTCAGCTAGTTATATATATTATTACAACACGTGTTTATTATAAAACAAAGTCCTCCGCCGTGTCTGTCTGTCTGTTCGCGATAAACTCAAAAACTTGCATAAGTGTATAAAAGCATAAAATAATTGATTATGTAATCTACAAATACATAATTTTTGTATTTACATGTGATTTGTAATACTGTGCCATCGATAGGTAATCACGGAAATTGGCATAACTGAGTATTTTTTGTGAAAGGTTTTCTGTATTAATTTTATTATACATTGGCACTAGGTGGCGTTGCAGTACATCAACATATGTGTACTGTTAAACAGATTGTCATGAAAATTGGTACAACTGAGTATTTTCTCTTGAAGGTTTTTTCTATCAATTTTATTATACATTCATACTAGGCGGCGTTGCAGTACATTTATGCCCTTAAACAGATTGTCATGAAAATCTGTTTGCTTAGATATTTGAACGCAGAATATTTCTTTTACTCTGCTCTCTTATTACTTATTAACTTCTGCTCACTATGTTATTTACCTAGCAAGGTCTTGACAGCTTCACCGGACTACTAAGGCGAGCGCTTAAGGCACTCAGCCGATTTTACTACGTCCGCGTGGAATAATAACTTTGGGCTAACTAACATGCAGCAGAGGCTCTCAAAAGGAAAAACAAAACTATTTTGAAACATTTTTCAATGATTCTCCGCTCCTTTTGGTCTTAGCATGATGATATATACAGCCTATATCTAACAGTGAAATTTTTTTTTAAATTACCTATTGTTATTTTACACCCTTGAGGGTAAAAGTTTTACAAACTTTGAATGTCATATTTATTTATATTGAATCAACAGCCTAAAAAATAAGTTTCAAACTTTTATCTCTAAAAATGACGCAATAAATTGCCACTGCGTTGGCAAAGATGCATTGATTACATGGGTGATTACTTCGATTAATAAAAATAAAAAATACATGAAAAAAATTCGTTTAAATTTTTTCATACAAAACGGCAATTTCATAGGTAAAGACCTAATATATTTCGATGATTTTATTAGCACTGTTTTTATAAAATAGGTTCCACGCGGACGGAGTCTCGGGCATAGATGGTACCTTATACAGTCTGAGCGGCGCTAGCAATATAAGCGCTTGAAAACAGTACAGGAGTTTTCTTTCTTTGGTTTCTGTAAATTCTAGTTGTTCACATGCGGTCGAATATTTCATTTTTCTTTAAGTATCTATTTTTTTGACAAAATGTGTCTTTACATTAATTGTATACATATATTTTAATTTCATTCCATTGTCCAAGTTGCAAGAACTGGAGTTAGAATTTCTCCGTCATCCGCATTACTCACCAGACCTTGTGCCTACAGATTACTACTTTTTCCAGAATTTGGATAACTCCTTATAATACAAAATGCCTTTGAAGAAATTGTTGCCCCCCGTCCAGCTGATTTCTTTAAGAAGGACATCAATAAATTGCCACTGCGTTGGCAAAGATGCATTGATTACATGGGTGATTACTTCGATTAATAAAAATAAAAAATACATGAAAAAAATTCGTTTAAATTTTTTCATACAAAACGGCAATTTCATAGGTAAAGACCTAATATATTTCGATGATTTTATTAGCACTGTTTTTTTTACAATAGGTTCCACGCGGACGGAGTCTCGGGCATAGATGGTACCTTATACAGTCTGAGCGGCGCTAGCGATATAAGCGCTTGAAAACAGTACAGGAGTTTTCTTTCTTTGTTTTCTGTAAATTCTAGTTCTCTAATATAATGATGGATTTCCGCAAAGTAACGCCTTCTTCAATCAAATAAATTCTAGTTGTTTACATGCGGTCGAATATTTCGTTTTTCTTTAAGTTTTAAAATATATGTATACAATAATGTAAAGACACATTTTGTCAAAAAAATAGAAACTTAAAGAAAAACGAAATATTCGACCGCATGTAAACAACTAGAATTTATTTGATTGAAGAAGGCGTTACTTTGCGGAAATCCATCATTATATTAGAGAACTAGAATTTACAGAAAACAAAGAAAGAAAACTCCTGTACTGTTTTCAAGCGCTTATATCGCTAGCGCCGCTCAGACTGTATAAGGTACCATCTATGCCCGAGACTCCGTCCGCGTGGAACCTATTGTAAAAAAAACAGTGCTAATAAAATCATCGAAATATATTAGGTCTTTACCTATGAAATTGCCGTTTTGTATGAAAAAATTTAAACGAATTTTTTTCATGTATTTTTTATTTTTATTAATCGAAGTAATCACCCATGTAATCAATGCATCTTTGCCAACGCAGTGGCAATTTATTGATGTCCTTCTTAAAGAAATCAGCTGGACGGGGGGCAACAATTTCTTCAAAGGCATTTTGTATTATAAGGAGTTATCCAAATTCTGGAAAAAGTAGTAATCTGTAGGCACAAGGTCTGGTGAGTAATGCGGATGACGGAGAAATTCTAACTCCAGTTCTTGCAACTTGGAGACCGTCTGCTGTGCAGTATGAGATCGCGCGTTGTCCTGCAGGAGCAGCGGAGACGAGCGATTGACCAATGCTGGTTGGAGATGTGCCAGCATCTCCATCATTGTGTTCACTTCACAGTACACATCTGTAGTAATGTACACCCCGTTTGGTAAGAAGTTGTGATGAATCACACCGGCGCTAGACCACCAAACAGTGACTATCACTTTTCTAGGGGTAAGTTTTCGTTTAGGGCATTGTTTAGGTGCTAAATCAGGATCGAACCAACTTACTGAGCGCTTGCGGTTATCGAACAGAATCCATTTTTCATCGCAGGTAACAATGCGGTTCAAAATTCCTTCATTTGTGTGTCTGTTGTGCTCAACAAGGCAAGGTACGTCTCGACGCGTACTTTGCGCTGGCGATCATCGAGTTCGTGGGGCACCCATTTGTCAAGCTTTTTTACCTTGCCAATTTGATGCAAATGGACCAATATTGTTTTGACGCCAACGTCGAAAGCTGCTGCTAATTCAGCCCTAGATTGTGTATCATCAGCTTCCACAATACTCTTTAATTCGTCATTGTCGACCAAAGTCTTCGGACGACCGCGAAGTTCATTTGTTAGCTCGAATATTCCAGAACAGAAGCGAGCAAACCAATAACAGGTGGTGCGTTGGTTTGTAGTGTTAGCTCCGTAAAAGTCGTTGCTGTTGCGTGCCGCTTGTGCCGCGTTGCTGCCACGACGGTACTC
>MU159085.1:92148-138997 GCA_015888305.1 Antheraea pernyi | reverse complement strand
GTACGAAGTCGCGGGCAGAAGCTATTAACTAATTATATTATCTATACTAATATCATAAAGAGGTAAAGTTTGTGAGGTTGTAGGGGGTAATATCTGGGAGAAAAAATGGTCGAACGAAAACGTTTCTTACGAACGCTGCCTTAACGATGAGAGATATATGATTGAGTTCTAGAAAAAAGTTGTAGCTTGATAATGCCTATTACCGCCCAACGAAGTGGGCACGGGTCAGCTAGTAATATATATTATTACAACACGTGTTTATTATAAAACAAAGTCCTCCGCCGTGTCTGTCTGTCTGTTCGCGATAAACTCAAAAACTACTCAGCAGATTTTTATGCTGTTCTCATTAATAGATAGAGTGATTCACGAGGCAGGTTTAGGTATATAATTTGTCACGAGTTTTTGTAAACTATCTGAAATATAACGCTGCCTTATTAATCCCTTTGACATATAACAAAATAATTGAAATAATAAGCAACGCAGACGAAGTCGGAGGAATCAGCTAGTATCGGTTATACGCTCAACTTAAGCAAGTAGTACTCTGTGTTGTAGGTACACAAAACACGTCCAAAGTGAAAAATTTATCGGCGGGGTGATCCCGACAACCGGTTTCGGCCGGTTAGAGTCGGTTTTGCGTAGCCCGAACCGATACCCGCTGGTAATCGGCTTATCCTCTGTTAGCTTCGATTTAAAATTACGAGAAATAAAATAACAATTTCAGTATAATTTCATTTCAGTATAAACTAAACACTCGGAGTATTTTAAAATATATATGGTAAAGGTACAGAGTTTGTTTGTTTGAACGCGCTAATCTCAAGAACTACTGGTCTAATTTGAAAGATTCTTTCAGTGTTTGAAAGCTCATTTGTCAAGGAAGGCTATAGGCTATATATCAACACGCAAAAACGAATAAGAGCGGACCACAAATGAACAATTTTTCAAAATCGAGTGTTATGTACGTATTATTTAAAAATATTTTCACCTTCTACGTAAACGAAGTCGCGAGTTAAAGTTAGCGTTATCCTAAAGTAACTAACTAACAGAAGGGTAGGCTGTTGCTACTGTCTACATCGGCTCCGTATTCACTTACAAAATTAAATATATAAGAAGTGAAATTAAAGTGATTTTATAGTTAAAAAGTTAAACAAGCCTTCAAATAATAAGGTCAAGTGAAGACATCAACAATAGGCTACTAATTATTTTAAAAACAGTGAAGAATACCATTTGCTTACTCAGATAATTTTAGACTACATGGTGAACTATTCGTCCGACATTATACGTTATATATATTTGATATAGTGGCAGTGAAAATCATAAACATTTGTATCAAAAGTTTTGTGTAATCATATTTGCAAAAAGACTTTGAATTTAACCGGTATATGAATAACAAAAACGGCGAAGTCATCGTCTGCTAACGCCATCTAACGAACAATAGCAGTACTATTTACTTTTATAATAGATAAATCGAATATTATATACTATCGCCATAGTAGGTGACTCAACTCATTACAGCTCAACTCAACTAATTAAATCAATTACAAACGAAGTTCTGAAAAGTACCATAGAGGGCAATACTTGTACCAAAATATAATATACCAAGACTTCATTTATTTTTTTATCACAATGGAAGAGATAATGGCTACACTCCGTATAATGAAAAAGAACTTGATATACAGAAAAACTTATAAATAAAAATGGAACGTGGCTGAGAAAGTTACATTAAATATAAATAAAATTTTACATTAAAAATTCAAGACTTTAGAGGAAAATCATGAAAATCTCAAGGCCAGGGCTGAACACCAAGAGCAAAGAATATACTATTTAGAAAAACAATTAAGACAACGAAGTTTAGTACTCTTTGGACTGGAGGAACATGAAAGACCCTACCTCGATTTAGAAAAGACCATAATAGACTTCGTGCATAAACACTTACATAGAAAAATAGGAAAGAAGACGGTCAAGCCAAGACCTGTTGTTATAACATTGACAACACTCGGCATGAAAATCGATTTGCTTAAACATAATGGAGTTCTATAGGATACAGCTTACTATATAAAAAAGGACTATCTACAAGCAGTTCTACAGATAATACGACAGCTACAGGAGCAAGTAAAAGCGAAAAGAGAGAAGGGAAATACAGCCGTTATCAAATATGACAGGCTTGTCTTACTAAAAAATCCATCCAAAAATAAAAACATCAACAAAAAACGAAATCTGTCAAAATCACCGGAGAACAAAAATACACATGGCCACACAGAGCAGAAAGATCAGACAAATAAAAAGAATAAAACCCTAGCTACCCATACAGTACATAGATCATCCAGTATATCCGAAGGTGTTATAAAATGGGGAATGTTAAATTTATTATCAAACAAAAACAATAATATCAAGAGAAATACACAAAATAATACCACAAACGCGTAGCAACGTACACAACAGCCCCTCCCCGAGAACGAGAAACAGTTAAAAGAAAACACATATTCCAAGCCAGCTGACCACTGTGGAAGATTATGACCAAAACCCTCCTAAGAAAAATTATAACTACAGATATATCAAACAGTACATCAACTATACCAAAAAAGCTCTACGTAATAACATACAATGTAAGAACATTAACATCATATGGTGACTTATTGGAATTAATACAAGCAATGAAAGATATAAAGTACGACACAGTTGGACTGTCTGAAAAAAGACGCCAAGGAATAAAGATAGAAGAATATGACAACTATATTCTATGCTATGCAGGACTCATACCAGGAAAATATGGTGTTAGTTTCTTAACACATATAAGGCACAGCAAGAACATAGAGAGCCTCATAGCTATCAGTGATAGAGTCACACTCCTAAATTTAAACATACAAGAAAACAAATTATCACTTATTCAAGTATATGCACCCACTGAAGCACCAACGATGAAGAAATAGATAATTTCTATACAAATATAAACAAAGATGTGAATCAAGCACACAAAACGTATGGCCGATCTAAATGCAAAAATTGGTCAACCGAGACAAGATGAATACTTAGTAATAAAATCAAATGGTTACGGAGATAGAAACAAGAGGGACCAGAGGTTTAATAGACTTTGCTCTTGAAAATAAAATCGCGATCTTAAACACTTTCTTAAAAAAAAGCCAAAATGTAATAAATAATAAATAAATGTAATAAATAAATGTGGACCATCGCGACCAATCGCGTTTACCAAGTAGAGAGCATAAAAATGAAATAGATTTTATCTTGTTAAACCAACCAACCATGGTGCAAAATATCGAAGTGCAAAATATTAACTTTTCTTCTAATCACAGGCCTGTAAGAGCATCAATAATAATAACAAAACAAAAGAAAAACAGGTTTAACTTCAGTAGCTGCCATTACTCTACATTGAAAAATCAAGAAGAAGTATTGAAATACAAACAATGCATTACATCCTACTTACGAAACCTACAAGATTGCTCTGCCACTTCTATGCAAACCTATCACGATAAAATAATAAAGGCTGTCTCCCGAAACGCTCAAAGTTCCCGTTCAACAAAGAATTCCACACATGGGCTTTTAGTCCGTGCAAGTCGGACATACCCCACCCTTAGCTACCCAGCTAGGGTGGATAACCGTAGCGATTTCCCAATGTAAAAAACGACTTATTGCTGGAAGGAATAATGAGAAAGTTAGAATGGAAACAATACGGAATAAATATTAATGGAAACTACCTTACTCACCTCCGTTTCGCTGATGACCTGGTGTTGCTATCAGAATCAGGTACACGATTACAATGAATGGTTCATTCATTAAACGAAGCTAACCAAAAAGTAGATCTAGAAATTAACCTAACAAAAACAATGGTTATGACAAACAGCACAGAAACTAGAATCTCAGTCAACAGCGAAGTATTTGCTTACACAGAAAAAAACATCTACTTGGGAAAACAAATAAGCTTCAACAGTAAAAATAATGAGTTGGAAGTAGAACGAAGAATCCAAAAGACGTGGAATATTTAAAAGCGACATGACAGTAAACATTAAAAACAGAATGTTGAACACATGTCTTCTGCCTTGTCTAACTTACGCTTGCCAGACCTGGAAATATACTAACAAAATTACCAGTTGCCAGCGCGGCTTGGAACGTAATATGCTGAACATAAAAAAAAAAACATAAGATTAGATATACAAAAATACGGGGTATTTCTAAATCCATCGACGCTCTGAACCACGCCCAAAGGCTAAAATGGGCAGGCCATGTCGCGTGGCTACAAGATGACAGATGGACCAAACGAGTGACTACGTGGAATGGTCCAAAAGGAAAAAGACGCTGAGGAAAGCCCCACACAAGATGGCAAGGTGAGATCAAAAGAACAGCGGGCCTGGACTGGGTAAAAGTGGCTCAAGATAAGGAGACATTCATGTCTTTGGAGGAGGACTTCACCCGAGCAGAGGTTTGTGCAAAAAAATAAAAAGACAGTTATAAGATTTTTTCATGTTTAAGATTATTATGTATTTATATATGTTTAAGTTCATGTTTATTCTGCAAGAAATATAAGGCTTTTTAATTTTTATTTATTTATAACTATTAGACGCGGACGGATTCGCGGGCAGAAGCTAGTTCGATTTCAATATATTAACATTGTTTTATTTTACTCTCTATATTTCTAATTATTTTTGGAAAATAATACGATTTTAATCGTTATGTGGTTAATAGATTTTATTAGCATCTATTATATGAATAAATGAATTTAGGAGTCGTTCAAGTATTACGTAAGCAATCTCTCAGCGAATGTAAATATCATAACTAATTTCGTAAAATAAGATAAAAAAATCTTGAAGCCGAATGATGAAAAGCAAGATTTGTTTAACTTTTATCAAAAAATAAAATGAAACAAAAGAAAAAAGTTTTTTTTTTTAAATTTAAATAGTGTTTTTTTTACTATGCGTAATTTTTAAGACAATCAGAGGTAACAGATATAAGAATACATATTTACTGGCAATTTTTTCAAATCAAATTTCAGTCGTGCTTAAATTTTATAATTTTGCTTTATTTTTATTGCAGTTAGTCCAATGTAATTTTTTTTACATAGTACAAGTGTTACAAAAATAGCCAACCACATGGTTAAGTTGCAGGCATACTTTGTTACAGACATAAACGTTCATAGTTCGGCTCTTTTCGGTACCACTTGGATATAGGCGACCTCGATACACCGCATCGCATCACGTAGTCCATTCGCTCTATGACTTACAGTTTGTACAGAAATTGCTTTCTTTCCAAAAGTCGTAGCATTACGTTAGGCATCTCATAACCCTTCTTATTAGATAGACTATTAAAAAAAATGTTCAAATCTGAGTGATACATAATCACGCCGCAAACAAACAAAAAAAGTAAACAGTATCTTGATCAATATAACATTGGTATAAATATGACAGTTCGATGTATATATTTGATACTAGCTTTTGCCCGCGACCTCGTCCGCGTGAAATAGTTCCAAAGTAACTAACGCTAATACGCAGCGGAAGCTCTCAAAAGGCAAAAACACCCCGATTTTGAAACATTCCTTATTAGTGCCCCGCTGCTATTGGTTTTGTCGTGATGATATATACATAAGTTATAGCCTTTCTCGATAAATAAGCTATATAACACTGAAATATTTTTTTAAATCGAACCAGTAATTCCTGAGATTAGCGCGTTCAACCAGATTAGTTAAAGGCTCTCGTACTTAACTCGAGCCATCATTCAAATTACGATAACTTATGATAGAGTGGACCGATTTTAATGAAACAAAGACTAAGTTACTCCCGAGTATATGCTTTATGATATATGATTTGAGATTTTATTGTGAACCCTGCACTTTAGCAGTGATGCGTGTTCATACAAACAGACAGACATACAATTCTAAAAATGATTAACATGTATTATATTATGTATTCCCAGACACCTACAACAATATTTTTCACGAATATTTAAAAACTACAGACACTTTAAATTTACATTCATATTACACGTGATAGATGGGTAATCGCCAGAGTTTCTAGAACTTCGACATTAGTATATTTATGTGTGTATATATACACGAAAATATCGATGGTATGTATTAATTAAGTATACGCGGTGTAAAAAAGGTTAGGCAATTTTATTTTTATATCTATAACAAAAGAATTGGATTTTGAAAATGGACATAAAATGTGTAAAAACACCGCCCTCAGTGGCTCGAACGATAAATCTCCGCCGCCATCTCGGGCCGGCACGTTCATAATAAAAGATTTACCGGTCGAGATCGCAGAACCGGCTGTAACCGGTTACGGGTAACATTTGCCGGTTTCCGCCAGAAACCGGTCTACGATACGTGACGTTCACGATATATGTTACTAGAAAATTCGATTGCACTTTTACAAAACATATAACCTTTTTACAAATTGCATTAAAATCTTTATCTCTGTCTGTAATTGTCTTTATATGGGCTGCGTAAATACAAAATCTTGTTGACTAAAATATTGAAAATCCAAAGATGCCGACTTGCGTATCAAGATATTGAAATTATCGATTAACCTCTAAGTTCAGCTTTGGATTTGCTTTTATACGTATTTTGTTTTTGATTATATGCTACAATAAATATACGAGTGTATCAATTTCAGTAGGATTTGAGTAGATTGATATTGATTTCAGTAGAATTTTAGTCTTTGTCATTTAATTTTTTTATCTTATTAAGAACCACTCTAAATACATTAATAGTTTTGTCTGTCATTAATTAACTAAATATACCTATTATTGTGACTACATATTGGTGCAAACTTTATATGAACTCTTTGTTACAAATAAACGAAAGTGAATCATCGAACATGACAACCAAAAACAGTGACGTTCTTAAAACAATACAAAATAAATGTTGTCAATAACAAGTTCAGGAAAAAATGAAATTAATACAAGTGGATGAAAAGAAAAATACAAGTCTCTGATCCGCCATGTTATGTGAAACACCAATCAGGGCTAATTATGTCACGCCTCAGTAAACAATATCTTGCTCCTTCCGAAGTGTTTCAGTTTCCTTTGTGCCAACATTTATCAGTCCTTTCTGTATTACTTTACTGAGTTAAAGATAAAAAAAATGTCTAGTTTTGTTTTATTACAACTAAAATAAAGAAATGTTAGCAGCGCAGTAGGATATATCAAAGCATATAGGTCTAATTTACTTAGGATCGTGTTGTCGATGCTGGGCGAGTTTCTTGAGTAAAACTTAATATTAGTAATCTACGTTAAAAGTACAATTTAGACGCTTGATACTCAATGTTCATATCATGATATCATCTTCTTTACTGTTCTATAAATATACTGAAAATGAAGTGTCTATATGTATATATGTCTATATGTATGTCAAAATAACAGCTTTACTCAATGGATATGATATATTCATTATATATACGCGACTTATATCATAATATCAGGTTTTATTTCTAATAATTTTTTTTCTCGAACTGACTACGCTATTGACCTAGCAAGGTCTTAACAGCTTCACCGGACTACTAAGGCGAACGCTTAAGGCACTCAGCCGATTTTGTTTTGGGCAACCAGCTCAAGGGTGCACGGCACACCTCGGCTTGGCTGTTGCCTGTTCATGCAATTTATTTATATTAGAGAAGCCAACGATTTTGTACGCATTTTTATTATTTGCTATATAATACAGGGGGTATTATAATATCTACAATTACTAATTTTCATGACAACGCTTGAACAGTATTAAACTAGATTCAATTTGATATGAGCCTGGTTTCAAGAATATACCTTAGATTTCGTTTTTAAAGCACTAGGCTATTATCTGCATCGTCTGAGCGTTTATTTAGACGTGACGTCACTATTGGGGGTCGTAACATCTGCGAGTGTTTTGGCGCAACAAAAAAATTGTTTTAAAGATTTGATTTGTCCAATTTTCTCTACGTACGTTTTTTTTTACATTTTTTGTGAAAATATTGTTACAGTTGTCTTGAATTAAGTAATAAAATACATTTAAAGAAATGTATGTCTGTTTGTTTGAACATGTATCGCTGCTAAAGTACTGCGTTCACGATATAACCTCACCAAGAAAATTATAATGCATATTCTCGAGTAACATTTAATCTTGGTTTCAATAAAATCAGGTCACTCTAATATCAATAAAGACGCGACTTAAGTACGAGAGGAAAGTAGATAAGTAAATGGGCTTAATAAATTCGGATGATTTTATCAGTCGCAGTTTTTTTACATTACGTTCCACGCGGACGGAGTTGCGGGCACAGCTAGTTAGTTATAATTTATGTTGCACATACCGTCAATTAGATGACACTTATAACTAGCGGTTTACCAATTTGGTTTGAGCTCTTGATATATGGGTGTTTGTGAGAGCGTGCGTAGTTATAACTCGTTATTTGGTGTCAGCTTTCTATACTTATTATGAAGTGAAACAGCGCCCGACTTCAAGCACCCTTTCACCACTTCACTGCCTCTTGGCAAAGAAGCAATGCTGATATAAAAATAAATGTCTTGTATTATTATCTTCTTTTAAATAAGTTATGTTTTTATTTAACCAAAAGTGAGTTTATTTCATACTTTAGTAATCTGTTTAACCGCTGGACTATCCAAAACCATAAAGGTTTAGCTCCACACCATCGAATGTGGACTTCACGAGGCACAGATAAATAAACTGTTGGCAGTATAAACTTAAAAACCTACAAAACTTTAACCTAAAAATCTATTTATAAATTATTTTTCCATTTGCCTGAACTTGTTTTGTTAACCTATGACATTTACAATTTACAATTAAATTTTACATTAAAACATGACCCGTAGTTTGGAGATCTGGGTCCTAAAAATTGAGCCGAGGAGTTAAGAAATTTGTTTTATCTTCACCATGGGCATTAGAGACTGGACTGGATTTGATATCATACTGGATAGCGAGAACTTGTATGAAATACATATTCATAGTATTTATCTTCTATACATATAATAAAAATGATGTGTCTGTATGTAATATCAAAATAAAAAAAATTACTGTTTGGGAATTAAAGTATACACGCTACTGATAACAATAATGCAATTTTTGTCGGTCTGTCTGTTTGTTCCGGGTAATTTCTGAAACGGCAGGACCGATTTTGACGGGAATTTCACTAGCAGATAGCAGAAATTACAGCGAGTTACTTAATTCTTATAATGTCCGTTATCTGCCGGTGAAAGTCCTGTAACAATCGGTCGAACCGTTTGGGAGATAATATTGTGAGCAAAGCCACGGTTAATAGATAGTCTAAATTAAAATAGACTAAATTACTTTTTATGATGTCCACTATCTGCCGGTGAAAATCGGTTCAACCGTTTTGGAGATAGCATTGTAGACGAAGCCGCGGTTAACAGCTAGTAGCTAGTATTTAGAGTAGCCTAAGTAACCCGCTGTAATTTCAGCTATCTGCCAGTGAAATTCCCGTCAAAATCGGTCCAGCCGTTTCTGAGATTACCCGGAACAGACAGACAGACCGACAAATAATTTAAAAATTGCATTTTTGTTATGAGTAACGTGTATACTTACATTCCCAAACAGTGTTTTTTTTTTTATTTTGATATTATATACAGACACATCTTTTTATTATATGTATAGAATATAATATACAACGTTACAATAACAACATCCAGTAAATTATATTTAAATATTCTTGTTTATATTTGCTATCTTATTTTCTTTTCCATATAAATTAACATATGGTTTTTATAGGTAGTTTTTATAAATGAATTCATTTTCATTTTTTCATTTATTCTTGTTCTATGTTTTTCTTTTTCAAATATTTATCAATATTCAATGTTACATAATTGATTTTTTCAATATTATTAATAGTGTAAGTTGTATCGGTATGATAAAGCGTTGTAGGTTTTCAGTCCAGTATACTCCTTCTTATTATTGTTATTATATTATTCATCGGACTGTTAACTGTTGCGTTATCCACAATTGTTAATAAATAAATAAAGTCTAGGCAGTCATTAAAGGACCGCTGCTAGAAGTGAAAACTCAAAACAATGGAACTTCAACTGTGTTTCCTTTTGAATTTTGAAATTAATACTATAGTGTGAATTATTTAAATTTTATAATTTGTGAAGTCTTTCTTTCGCATCTTATGTTTTTATATTATTTTATTCTTATATCTTTATACAGTTCATTAATTCGTCTGTATGATGTGCTGCACAATCTCTATACAAAATATCGATATTAGTATTTTTAGTTTACTATAAATTATGTTAATTCACTATAAATTATGTACGTAAGTTACTCAAAAGGTGATCCATCGCTCAGTTTTCCCAAGTTCTATCCTGAAAGCCGTCTCTTTCACACTTCAGCCATCAGTCTCTCACTTTACGATGTAAGAAAGTAAAATTTTTATTACGTAACCCGTAGACAATTCAATAAAAACGAATTGAAGCGAAAGGTCATGCCCCGAAATGAATCCGTACGATGTAAGCAGACGAACGTGTATTATATGTGTGCTTACGGTGAGAACTCTTTTATAACATAAAATACATAAAACTGCTTCTGTAACAAATATTAAATTTATATGATTAAAGAGAAAAACATGTCGAACCGACAAGCGGTGACAAGTATATGCCGGAGTGATGATAAAATGGCGTCCACATAGGGGTATGACGTCATCCATAGTGACATCGTGGTTATAGTTTATCGAACAACATCACTTCAATAAAAACATTAGCCGATACAGAAATGCACTACTGAACATAGATAAGAATTATCCGTAGATATGACTAGCCGAACTGTCTGAGCGAGGATGCCCAGTATCTAGTCGTCGGTCGCTTTATTAAGGTATTCAGCCAAAACATACAGCCAATAATAATCAAGACGCATGAAGAGTCGATATTTCCAACCAATGGCGTCTTAGAATGGCGTAAATAGTAGCCAGTCATTAAGACGGATCAATAGTAGTCAAAGTTAACCTTAGTAGTTCGGTGAAGTTGTTAAGGCCTTAATAGGCCAATAGCGTAGACAGTTCGTAAAAAAAAACAATAGTCAATAGTACAGACGCAGGTCATAGTAACTCCCCGATATATTTTCAAAAGGAGATCTGTGTCAAAAACAGTCCCCGTGCCTCAAAAGTTCGATTGTTAGTGAACTGGGAGCTATAGCATTCAACATATTTAAAAGCCCTAACATTGAATAACCACTTCTATTCAAGCGTTGAGTTACTCGTGCAATTATAATTTATCCCGAAATGCTTATTACCACCATAAGTTTATAAAATACTAGCCGTGCCTTCGACTCCGTCCCCGTGGAACCTAATATAAAAAAATAGTGACCAATAAATTCATCAGATTATATTAAGCATTTACTTATCTACTTTTCTCTCGTACATAAGTCGCATTACATTAAAATTACAATAAGTTTTGATAGAGTGAACCGATTTTAATAAAACTAAAACGAAATGATATTCGAGGATATCCTTTATGATTTTATTCTTGATGAAGTTTTATCATGACTTACTGTAACAATGATACGTGGTCAAACAAACAGACAGACAAACATTCGTAAAAGTAATTGAAATGTATTTCATTACTTATTCTAAGACACCTACAACAAATTTCTTCATAAAGATCTAAAAAATACAGACACGTTTTCATTTTTTACGTAAATTACTTTCTTATGTATAGATATAAAAATAAATAAAAACGTTTGAAGTGTGAAGAACAAATTAATAAAGATATTAAATAATTTAAAACCAAACTAAAGTCCTTTTAAGTTGTTTCTATTGTAAAATATGAATGTTGCTGACGCTTAAAAACTGAAACTTATACTGGTTTTACAGTCGACAATAGAAATGACAATATCCAGGAAAAGGACATCAGAATAGCTGCGACAGATAATCTTGCTGTCAGTGTGTGAAACTTTGAATGAAGTCTAAACCAGCTTACGTTCTCGCGATATCTTGAAGACACGAACGATTTAATATGCATACATGAAAATAAGCGCCTCGCAAATAATGACATATATATGACGGTATTTTATGTTATTCTTGGTGGAGGTAACTTTTGGAGATAACGTTTTAAGTAATTTATTGAAGTGAAAACTAGTTTAGGCGCGTTGAGTGGTATTTCTTTGGCAACAGATATATTTATAATTTCGCGTTATGATATGCTAGTAAGCGTGATCGACCGTACTGTGCTTGAGCGGCTTGCGTCAAATTACCGATGCGTAATATAAGAGTGTGTTTTCATCTAATATCGATATTTTGTATAGAGATTGTGCAGCACATCATACAGACGAATTAATGAACTGTACAATCTCTATACAAAATATCGATATTAGATGAAAACACACTCTTATATTACGCATCGGTAATTTGACGCAAGCCGCTCAAGCACAGATAACCTCACCAAGAAAATTATAATGCATATTCTCGAGTAACATTTAATCTTGGTTTCAATAAAATCAGGTCACTCTAATATCAATAAAGACGCGACTTAAGTACGAGAGGAAAGTAGATAAGTAAATGGGCTTAATAAATTCGGATGATTTTATCAGTCGCAGTTTTTTTACATTACGTTCCACGCGGACGGAGTTGCGGGCACAGCTAGTTAGTTATAATTTATGTTGCACATACCGTCAATTAGATGACACTTATAACTAGCGGTTTACCAATTTGGTTTGAGCTCTTGATATATGGGTGTTTGTGAGAGCGTGCGTAGTTATAACTCGTTATTTGGTGTCAGCTTTCTATACTTATTATGAAGTGAAACAGCGCCCGACTTCAAGCACCCTTTCACCACTTCACTGCCTCTTGGCAAAGAAGCAATGCTGATATAAAAATAAATGTCTTGTATTATTATCTTCTTTTAAATAAGTTATGTTTTTATTTAACCAAAAGTGAGTTTATTTCATACTTTAGTAATCTGTTTAACCGCTGGACTATCCAAAACCATAAAGGTTTAGCTCCACACCATCGAATGTGGACTTCACGAGGCACAGATAAATAAACTGTTGGCAGTATAAACTTAAAAACCTACAAAACTTTAACCTAAAAATCTATTTATAAATTATTTTTCCATTTGCCTGAACTTGTTTTGTTAACCTATGACATTTACAATTTACAATTAAATTTTACATTAAAACATGACCCGTAGTTTGGAGATCTGGGTCCTAAAAATTGAGCCGAGGAGTTAAGAAATTTGTTTTATCTTCACCATGGGCATTAGAGACTGGACTGGATTTGATATCATACTGGATAGCGAGAACTTGTATGAAATACATATTCATAGTATTTATCTTCTATACATATAATAAAAATGATGTGTCTGTATGTAATATCAAAATAAAAAAAATTACTGTTTGGGAATTAAAGTATACACGCTACTGATAACAATAATGCAATTTTTGTCGGTCTGTCTGTTTGTTCCGGGTAATTTCTGAAACGGCAGGACCGATTTTGACGGGAATTTCACTAGCAGATAGCAGAAATTACAGCGAGTTACTTAATTCTTATAATGTCCGTTATCTGCCGGTGAAAGTCCTGTAACAATCGGTCGAACCGTTTGGGAGATAATATTGTGAGCAAAGCCACGGTTAATAGATAGTCTAAATTAAAATAGACTAAATTACTTTTTATGATGTCCACTATCTGCCGGTGAAAATCGGTTCAACCGTTTTGGAGATAGCATTGTAGACGAAGCCGCGGTTAACAGCTAGTAGCTAGTATTTAGAGTAGCCTAAGTAACCCGCTGTAATTTCAGCTATCTGCCAGTGAAATTCCCGTCAAAATCGGTCCAGCCGTTTCTGAGATTACCCGGAACAGACAGACAGACCGACAAATAATTTAAAAATTGCATTTTTGTTATGAGTAACGTGTATACTTACATTCCCAAACAGTGTTTTTTTTTTTATTTTGATATTATATACAGACACATCTTTTTATTATATGTATAGAATATAATATACAACGTTACAATAACAACATCCAGTAAATTATATTTAAATATTCTTGTTTATATTTGCTATCTTATTTTCTTTTCCATATAAATTAACATATGGTTTTTATAGGTAGTTTTTATAAATGAATTCATTTTCATTTTTTCATTTATTCTTGTTCTATGTTTTTCTTTTTCAAATATTTATCAATATTCAATGTTACATAATTGATTTTTTCAATATTATTAATAGTGTAAGTTGTATCGGTATGATAAAGCGTTGTAGGTTTTCAGTCCAGTATACTCCTTCTTATTATTGTTATTATATTATTCATCGGACTGTTAACTGTTGCGTTATCCACAATTGTTAATAAATAAATAAAGTCTAGGCAGTCATTAAAGGACCGCTGCTAGAAGTGAAAACTCAAAACAATGGAACTTCAACTGTGTTTCCTTTTGAATTTTGAAATTAATACTATAGTGTGAATTATTTAAATTTTATAATTTGTGAAGTCTTTCTTTCGCATCTTATGTTTTTATATTATTTTATTCTTATATCTTTATACAGTTCATTAATTCGTCTGTATGATGTGCTGCACAATCTCTATACAAAATATCGATATTAGATGAAAACACACTCTTATATTACGCATCGGTAATTTGACGCAAGCCGCTCAAGCACAGTACGGTCGATCACGCTTACTAGCATATCATAACGCGAAATTATAAATATATCTGTTGCCAAAGAAATACCACTCAACGCGCCTAAACTAGTTTTCACTTCAATAAATTACTTAAAACGTTATCTCCAAAAGTTACCTCCACCAAGAATAACATAAAATACCGTCATATATATGTCATTATTTGCGAGGCGCTTATTTTCATGTATGCATATTAAATCGTTCGTGTCTTCAAGATATCGCGAGAACGTAAGCTGGTTTAGACTTCATTCAAAGTTTCACACACTGACAGCAAGATTATCTGTCGCAGCTATTCTGATGTCCTTTTCCTGGATATTGTCATTTCTATTGTCGACTGTAAAACCAGTATAAGTTTCAGTTTTTAAGCGTCAGCAACATTCATATTTTACAATAGAAACAACTTAAAAGGACTTTAGTTTGGTTTTAAATTATTTAATATCTTTATTAATTTGTTCTTCACACTTCAAACGTTTTTATTTATTTTTATATCTATACATAAGAAAGTAATTTACGTAAAAAATGAAAACGTGTCTGTATTTTTTAGATCTTTATGAAGAAATTTGTTGTAGGCACGCGGACGGAGTTGCGGGCACAGCTAGTTAGTTATAATTTATGTTGCACATACCGTCAATTAGATGACACTTATAACTAGCGGTTTACCAATTTGGTTTGAGCTCTTGATATATGGGTGTTTGTGAGAGCGTGCGTAGTTATAACTCGTTATTTGGTGTCAGCTTTCTATACTTATTATGAAGTGAAACAGCGCCCGACTTCAAGCACCCTTTCACCACTTCACTGCCTCTTGGCAAAGAAGCAATGCTGATATAAAAATAAATGTCTTGTATTATTATCTTCTTTTAAATAAGTTATGTTTTTATTTAACCAAAAGTGAGTTTATTTCATACTTTAGTAATCTGTTTAACCGCTGGACTATCCAAAACCATAAAGGTTTAGCTCCACACCATCGAATGTGGACTTCACGAGGCACAGATAAATAAACTGTTGGCAGTATAAACTTAAAAACCTACAAAACTTTAACCTAAAAATCTATTTATAAATTATTTTTCCATTTGCCTGAACTTGTTTTGTTAACCTATGACATTTACAATTTACAATTAAATTTTACATTAAAACATGACCCGTAGTTTGGAGATCTGGGTCCTAAAAATTGAGCCGAGGAGTTAAGAAATTTGTTTTATCTTCACCATGGGCATTAGAGACTGGACTGGATTTGATATCATACTGGATAGCGAGAACTTGTATGAAATACATATTCATAGTATTTATCTTCTATACATATAATAAAAATGATGTGTCTGTATGTAATATCAAAATAAAAAAAATTACTGTTTGGGAATTAAAGTATACACGCTACTGATAACAATAATGCAATTTTTGTCGGTCTGTCTGTTTGTTCCGGGTAATTTCTGAAACGGCAGGACCGATTTTGACGGGAATTTCACTAGCAGATAGCAGAAATTACAGCGAGTTACTTAATTCTTATAATGTCCGTTATCTGCCGGTGAAAGTCCTGTAACAATCGGTCGAACCGTTTGGGAGATAATATTGTGAGCAAAGCCACGGTTAATAGATAGTCTAAATTAAAATAGACTAAATTACTTTTTATGATGTCCACTATCTGCCGGTGAAAATCGGTTCAACCGTTTTGGAGATAGCATTGTAGACGAAGCCGCGGTTAACAGCTAGTAGCTAGTATTTAGAGTAGCCTAAGTAACCCGCTGTAATTTCAGCTATCTGCCAGTGAAATTCCCGTCAAAATCGCCCCAGCCGTTTCTGAGATTACCCGGAACAGACAGACAGACCGACAAATAATTTAAAAATTGCATTTTTGTTATGAGTAACGTGTATACTTACATTCCCAAACAGTGTTTTTTTTTTTATTTTGATATTATATACAGACACATCTTTTTATTATATGTATAGAATATAATATACAACGTTACAATAACAACATCCAGTAAATTATATTTAAATATTCTTGTTTATATTTGCTATCTTATTTTCTTTTCCATATAAATTAACATATGGTTTTTATAGGTAGTTTTTATAAATGAATTCATTTTCATTTTTTCATTTATTCTTGTTCTATGTTTTTCTTTTTCAAATATTTATCAATATTCAATGTTACATAATTGATTTTTTCAATATTATTAATAGTGTAAGTTGTATCGGTATGATAAAGCGTTGTAGGTTTTCAGTCCAGTATACTCCTTCTTATTATTGTTATTATATTATTCATCGGACTGTTAACTGTTGCGTTATCCACAATTGTTAATAAATAAATAAAGTCTAGGCAGTCATTAAAGGACCGCTGCTAGAAGTGAAAACTCAAAACAATGGAACTTCAACTGTGTTTCCTTTTGAATTTTGAAATTAATACTATAGTGTGAATTATTTAAATTTTATAATTTGTGAAGTCTTTCTTTCGCATCTTATGTTTTTATATTATTTTATTCTTATATCTTTATACAGTTCATTAATTCGTCTGTATGATGTGCTGCACAATCTCTATACAAAATATCGATATTAGATGAAAACACACTCTTATATTACGCATCGGTAATTTGACGCAAGCCGCTCAAGCACAGTACGGTCGATCACGCTTACTAGCATATCATAACGCGAAATTATAAATATATCTGTTGCCAAAGAAATACCACTCAACGCGCCTAAACTAGTTTTCACTTCAATAAATTACTTAAAACGTTATCTCCAAAAGTTACCTCCACCAAGAATAACATAAAATACCGTCATATATATGTCATTATTTGCGAGGCGCTTATTTTCATGTATGCATATTAAATCGTTCGTGTCTTCAAGATATCGCGAGAACGTAAGCTGGTTTAGACTTCATTCAAAGTTTCACACACTGACAGCAAGATTATCTGTCGCAGCTATTCTGATGTCCTTTTCCTGGATATTGTCATTTCTATTGTCGACTGTAAAACCAGTATAAGTTTCAGTTTTTAAGCGTCAGCAACATTCATATTTTACAATAGAAACAACTTAAAAGGACTTTAGTTTGGTTTTAAATTATTTAATATCTTTATTAATTTGTTCTTCACACTTCAAACGTTTTTATTTATTTTTATATCTATACATAAGAAAGTAATTTACGTAAAAAATGAAAACGTGTCTGTATTTTTTAGATCTTTATGAAGAAATTTGTTGTAGGTGTCTTAGAATAAGTAATGAAATACATTTCAATTACTTTTACGAATGTTTGTCTGTCTGTTTGTTTGACCACGTTTTATGAAGAAATTTGTTGTAGGTGTCTTAGAATAAGTAATGAAATACATTTCAATTACTTTTACGAATGTTTGTCTGTCTGTTTGTTTGACCACGTATCATTGTTACAGTAAGTCATGATAAAACTTCATCAAGAATAAAATCATAAAGGATATCCTCGAATATCATTTCGTTTTAGTTTTATTAAAATCGGTTCACTCTATCAAAACTTATTGTAATTTTAATGTAATGCGACTTATGTACGAGAGAAAAGTAGATAAGTAAATGCTTAATATAATCTGATGAATTTATTGGTCACTATTTTTTTATATTAGGTTCCACGGGGACGGAGTCGAAGGCACGGCTAGTATTTTATAAAAAAAAAATTACTGTTTGGGAATTAAAGTATACACGCTACTGATAACAATAATGCAATTTTTGTCGGTCTGTCTGTTTGTTCCGGGTAATTTCTGAAACGGCAGGACCGATTTTGACGGGAATTTCACTAGCAGATAGCAGAAATTACAGCGAGTTACTTAATTCTTATAATGTCCGTTATCTGCCGGTGAAAGTCCTGTAACAATCGGTCGAACCGTTTGGGAGATAATATTGTGAGCAAAGCCACGGTTAATAGATAGTCTAAATTAAAATAGACTAAATTACTTTTTATGATGTCCACTATCTGCCGGTGAAAATCGGTTCAACCGTTTTGGAGATAGCATTGTAGACGAAGCCGCGGTTAACAGCTAGTAGCTAGTATTTAGAGTAGCCTAAGTAACCCGCTGTAATTTCAGCTATCTGCCAGTGAAATTCCCGTCAAAATCGGTCCAGCCGTTTCTGAGATTACCCGGAACAGACAGACAGACCGACAAATAATTTAAAAATTGCATTTTTGTTATGAGTAACGTGTATACTTACATTCCCAAACAGTGTTTTTTTTTTTATTTTGATATTATATACAGACACATCTTTTTATTATATGTATAGAATATAATATACAACGTTACAATAACAACATCCAGTAAATTATATTTAAATATTCTTGTTTATATTTGCTATCTTATTTTCTTTTCCATATAAATTAACATATGGTTTTTATAGGTAGTTTTTATAAATGAATTCATTTTCATTTTTTCATTTATTCTTGTTCTATGTTTTTCTTTTTCAAATATTTATCAATATTCAATGTTACATAATTGATTTTTTCAATATTATTAATAGTGTAAGTTGTATCGGTATGATAAAGCGTTGTAGGTTTTCAGTCCAGTATACTCCTTCTTATTATTGTTATTATATTATTCATCGGACTGTTAACTGTTGCGTTATCCACAATTGTTAATAAATAAATAAAGTCTAGGCAGTCATTAAAGGACCGCTGCTAGAAGTGAAAACTCAAAACAATGGAACTTCAACTGTGTTTCCTTTTGAATTTTGAAATTAATACTATAGTGTGAATTATTTAAATTTTATAATTTGTGAAGTCTTTCTTTCGCATCTTATGTTTTTATATTATTTTATTCTTATATCTTTATACAGTTCATTAATTCGTCTGTATGATGTGCTGCACAATCTCTATACAAAATATCGATATTAGATGAAAACACACTCTTATATTACGCATCGGTAATTTGACGCAAGCCGCTCAAGCACAGTACGGTCGATCACGCTTACTAGCATATCATAACGCGAAATTATAAATATATCTGTTGCCAAAGAAATACCACTCAACGCGCCTAAACTAGTTTTCACTTCAATAAATTACTTAAAACGTTATCTCCAAAAGTTACCTCCACCAAGAATAACATAAAATACCGTCATATATATGTCATTATTTGCGAGGCGCTTATTTTCATGTATGCATATTAAATCGTTCGTGTCTTCAAGATATCGCGAGAACGTAAGCTGGTTTAGACTTCATTCAAAGTTTCACACACTGACAGCAAGATTATCTGTCGCAGCTATTCTGATGTCCTTTTCCTGGATATTGTCATTTCTATTGTCGACTGTAAAACCAGTATAAGTTTCAGTTTTTAAGCGTCAGCAACATTCATATTTTACAATAGAAACAACTTAAAAGGACTTTAGTTTGGTTTTAAATTATTTAATATCTTTATTAATTTGTTCTTCACACTTCAAACGTTTTTATTTATTTTTATATCTATACATAAGAAAGTAATTTACGTAAAAAATGAAAACGTGTCTGTATTTTTTAGATCTTTATGAAGAAATTTGTTGTAGGTGTCTTAGAATAAGTAATGAAATACATTTCAATTACTTTTACGAATGTTTGTCTGTCTGTTTGTTTGACCACGTATCATTGTTACAGTAAGTCATGATAAAACTTCATCAAGAATAAAATCATAAAGGATATCCTCGAATATCATTTCGTTTTAGTTTTATTAAAATCGGTTCACTCTATCAAAACTTATTGTAATTTTAATGTAATGCGACTTATGTACGAGAGAAAAGTAGATAAGTAAATGCTTAATATAATCTGATGAATTTATTGGTCACTATTTTTTTATATTAGGTTCCACGGGGACGGAGTCGAAGGCACGGCTAGTATTTTATAAACTTATGGTGGTAATAAGCATTTCGGGATAAATTATAATTGCACGAGTAACTCAACGCTTGAATAGAAGTGGTTATTCAATGTTAGGGCTTTTAAATATGTTGAATGCTATAGCTCCCAGTTCACTAACAATCGAACTTTTGAGGCACGGGGACTGTTTTTGACACAGATCTCCTTTTGAAAATATATCGGGGAGTTACTATGACCTGCGTCTGTACTATTGACTATTGTTTTTTTTTACGAACTGTCTACGCTATTGGCCTATTAAGGCCTTAACAACTTCACCGAACTACTAAGGTTAACTTTGACTACTTGAAAATATATCGGGGAGTTACTATGACCTGCGTCTGTACTATTGACTATTGTTTTTTTTTACGAACTGTCTACGCTATTGGCCTATTAAGGCCTTAACAACTTCACCGAACTACTAAGGTTAACTTTGACTACTATTGATCCGTCTTAATGACTGGCTACTATTTACGCCATTCTAAGACGCCATTGGTTGGAAATATCGACTCTTCATGCGTCTTGATTATTATTGGCTGTATGTTTTGGCTGAATACCTTAATAAAGCGACCGACGACTAGATACTGGGCATCCTCGCTCAGACAGTTCGGCTAGTCATATCTACGGATAATTCTTATCTATGTTCAGTAGTGCATTTCTGTATCGGCTAATGTTTTTATTGAAGTGATGTTGTTCGATAAACTATAACCACGATGTCACTATGGATGACGTCATACCCCTATGTGGACGCCATTTTATCATCACTCCGGCATATACTTGTCACCGCTTGTCGGTTCGACATGTTTTTCTCTTTAATCATATAAATTTAATATTTGTTACAGAAGCAGTTTTATGTATTTTATGTTATAAAAGAGTTCTCACCGTAAGCACACATATAATACACGTTCGTCTGCTTACATCGTACGGATTCATTTCGGGGCATGACCTTTCGCTTCAATTCGTTTTTATTGAATTGTCTACGGGTTACGTAATAAAAATTTTACTTTCTTACATCGTAAAGTGAGAGACTGATGGCTGAAGTGTGAAAGAGACGGCTTTCAGGATAGAACTTGGGAAAACTGAGCGATGGATCACCTTTTGAGTAACTTACGTACATAATTTATAGTGAATTAACATAATTTATAGTAAACTAAAAATAATTTTATAGTGATTAAATCAAAATCACTTTATTCAATTTAAGCCCTAAGAAGGCACTTATGAACGTCAAAACTACCATCCTTTCGGAAAACAATCCAGTCATCGAGAAGAACCGGCAAGAAACTCGATCTGGTTTATCTTTTTAACAAATATATATAATATTTAGAATAATAATAATATATTCTATATAATGGTAAATGTCACAAACGTTTTTAGTGGATGCACAGAGATGAGTCAATTCCAGACATCACCATCGTTCACATATTGATCCACTCTATAAAGATCCTTTTGACACCAAAACCCGCTTGTCATGTCGCTTAAATTCGCAATCCGGCAAATCGGTAATAATATCCTTTGGGACTTTGTTGTAAAATCTAACACTATTTCCCAAAAAACTGTTACTGGTTTTACTAATTCTAAAACGTGGGACAACCAGTTTGTCTCATGTATGCATATTAAATCGTTCGTGTCTTCAAGATATCGCGAGAACGTAAGCTGGTTTAGACTTCATTCAAAGTTTCACACACTGACAGCAAGATTATCTGTCGCAGCTATTCTGATGTCCTTTTCCTGGATATTGTCATTTCTATTGTCGACTGTAAAACCAGTATAAGTTTCAGTTTTTAAGCGTCAGCAACATTCATATTTTACAATAGAAACAACTTAAAAGGACTTTAGTTTGGTTTTAAATTATTTAATATCTTTATTAATTTGTTCTTCACACTTCAAACGTTTTTATTTATTTTTATATCTATACATAAGAAAGTAATTTACGTAAAAAATGAAAACGTGTCTGTATTTTTTAGATCTTTATGAAGAAATTTGTTGTAGGTGTCTTAGAATAAGTAATGAAATACATTTCAATTACTTTTACGAATGTTTGTCTGTCTGTTTGTTTGACCACGTATCATTGTTACAGTAAGTCATGATAAAACTTCATCAAGAATAAAATCATAAAGGATATCCTCGAATATCATTTCGTTTTAGTTTTATTAAAATCGGTTCACTCTATCAAAACTTATTGTAATTTTAATGTAATGCGACTTATGTACGAGAGAAAAGTAGATAAGTAAATGCTTAATATAATCTGATGAATTTATTGGTCACTATTTTTTTATATTAGGTTCCACGGGGACGGAGTCGAAGGCACGGCTAGTATTTTATAAACTTATGGTGGTAATAAGCATTTCGGGATAAATTATAATTGCACGAGTAACTCAACGCTTGAATAGAAGTGGTTATTCAATGTTAGGGCTTTTAAATATGTTGAATGCTATAGCTCCCAGTTCACTAACAATCGAACTTTTGAGGCACGGGGACTGTTTTTGACACAGATCTCCTTTTGAAAATATATCGGGGAGTTACTATGACCTGCGTCTGTACTATTGACTATTTTTTTTTTTTACGAACTGTCTACGCTATTGGCCTATTAAGGCCTTAACAACTTCACCGAACTACTAAGGTTAACTTTGACTACTATTGATCCGTCTTAATGACTGGCTACTATTTACGCCATTCTAAGACGCCATTGGTTGGAAATATCGACTCTTCATGCGTCTTGATTATTATTGGCTGTATGTTTTGGCTGAATACCTTAATAAAGCGACCGACGACTAGATACTGGGCATCCTCGCTCAGACAGTTCGGCTAGTCATATCTACGGATAATTCTTATCTATGTTCAGTAGATAATTTAAAAATTGCATTTTTGTTATGAGTAACGTGTATACTTACATTCCCAAACAGTGTTTTTTTTTTTATTTTGATATTATATACAGACACATCTTTTTATTATATGTATAGAATATAATATACAACGTTACAATAACAACATCCAGTAAATTATATTTAAATATTCTTGTTTATATTTGCTATCTTATTTTCTTTTCCATATAAATTAACATATGGTTTTTATAGGTAGTTTTTATAAATGAATTCATTTTCATTTTTTCATTTATTCTTGTTCTATGTTTTTCTTTTTCAAATATTTATCAATATTCAATGTTACATAATTGATTTTTTCAATATTATTAATAGTGTAAGTTGTATCGGTATGATAAAGCGTTGTAGGTTTTCAGTCCAGTATACTCCTTCTTATTATTGTTATTATATTATTCATCGGACTGTTAACTGTTGCGTTATCCACAATTGTTAATAAATAAATAAAGTCTAGGCAGTCATTAAAGGACCGCTGCTTAATTTCAAAATTCAAAAGGAAACACAGTTGAAGTTCCATTGTTTTGAGTTTTCACTTCTAGCAGCGGTCCTTTAATGACTGCCTAGACTTTATTTATTTATTAACAATTGTGGATATTTGACGCAAGCCGCTCAAGCACAGTACGGTCGATCACGCTTACTAGCATATCATAACGCGAAATTATAAATATATCTGTTGCCAAAGAAATACCACTCAACGCGCCTAAACTAGTTTTCACTTCAATAAATTACTTAAAACGTTATCTCCAAAAGTTACCTCCACCAAGAATAACATAAAATACCGTCATATATATGTCATTATTTGCGAGGCGCTTATTTTCATGTATGCATATTAAATCGTTCGTGTCTTCAAGATATCGCGAGAACGTAAGCTGGTTTAGACTTCATTCAAAGTTTCACACACTGACAGCAAGATTATCTGTCGCAGCTATTCTGATGTCCTTTTCCTGGATATTGTCATTTCTATTGTCGACTGTAAAACCAGTATAAGTTTCAGTTTTTAAGCGTCAGCAACATTCATATTTTACAATAGAAACAACTTAAAAGGACTTTAGTTTGGTTTTAAATTATTTAATATCTTTATTAATTTGTTCTTCACACTTCAAACGTTTTTATTTATTTTTATATCTATACATAAGAAAGTAATTTACGTAAAAAATGAAAACGTGTCTGTATTTTTTAGATCTTTATGAAGAAATTTGTTGTAGGTGTCTTAGAATAAGTAATGAAATACATTTCAATTACTTTTACGAATGTTTGTCTGTCTGTTTGTTTGACCACGTATCATTGTTACAGTAAGTCATGATAAAACTTCATCAAGAATAAAATCATAAAGGATATCCTCGAATATCATTTCGTTTTAGTTTTATTAAAATCGGTTCACTCTATCAAAACTTATTGTAATTTTAATGTAATGCGACTTATGTACGAGAGAAAAGTAGATAAGTAAATGCTTAATATAATCTGATGAATTTATTGGTCACTATTTTTTTATATTAGGTTCCACGGGGACGGAGTCGAAGGCACGGCTAGTATTTTATAAACTTATGGTGGTAATAAGCATTTCGGGATAAATTATAATTGCACGAGTAACTCAACGCTTGAATAGAAGTGGTTATTCAATGTTAGGGCTTTTAAATATGTTGAATGCTATAGCTCCCAGTTCACTAACAATCGAACTTTTGAGGCACGGGGACTGTTTTTGACACAGATCTCCTTTTGAAAATATATCGGGGAGTTACTATGACCTGCGTCTGTACTATTGACTATTGTTTTTTTTTACGAACTGTCTACGCTATTGGCCTATTAAGGCCTTAACAACTTCACCGAACTACTAAGGTTAACTTTGACTACTATTGATCCGTCTTAATGACTGGCTACTATTTACGCCATTCTAAGACGCCATTGGTTGGAAATATCGACTCTTCATGCGTCTTGATTATTATTGGCTGTATGTTTTGGCTGAATACCTTAATAAAGCGACCGACGACTAGATACTGGGCATCCTCGCTCAGACAGTTCGGCTAGTCATATCTACGGATAATTCTTATCTATGTTCAGTAGTGCATTTCTGTATCGGCTAATGTTTTTATTGAAGTGATGTTGTTCGATAAACTATAACCACGATGTCACTATGGATGACGTCATACCCCTATGTGGACGCCATTTTATCATCACTCCGGCATATACTTGTCACCGCTTGTCGGTTCGACATGTTTTTCTCTTTAATCATATAAATTTAATATTTGTTACAGAAGCAGTTTTATGTATTTTATGTTATAAAAGAGTTCTCACCGTAAGCACACATATAATACACGTTCGTCTGCTTACATCGTACGGATTCATTTCGGGGCATGACCTTTCGCTTCAATTCGTTTTTATTGAATTGTCTACGGGTTACGTAATAAAAATTTTACTTTCTTACATCGTAAAGTGAGAGACTGATGGCTGAAGTGTGAAAGAGACGGCTTTCAGGATAGAACTTGGGAAAACTGAGCGATGGATCACCTTTTGAGTAACTTACGTACATAATTTATAGTGAATTAACATAATTTATAGTAAACTAAAAATAATTTTATAGTGATTAAATCAAAATCACTTTATTCAATTTAAGCCCTAAGAAGGCACTTATGAACGTCAAAACTACCATCCTTTCGGAAAACAATCCAGTCATCGAGAAGAACCGGCAAGAAACTCGATCTGGTTTATCTTTTTAACAAATATATATAATATTTAGAATAATAATAATATATTCTATATAATGGTAAATGTCACAAACGTTTTTAGTGGATGCACAGAGATGAGTCAATTCCAGACATCACCATCGTTCACATATTGATCCACTCTATAAAGATCCTTTTGACACCAAAACCCGCTTGTCATGTCGCTTAAATTCGCAATCCGGCAAATCGGTAATAATATCCTTTGGGACTTTGTTGTAAAATCTAACACTATTTCCCAAAAAACTGTTACTGGTTTTACTAATTCTAAAACGTGGGACAACCAGTTTGTCGCAGTTTCTAGTATTTAGACTGTGCCGGTTTTTTTTATGAAATCTAGCTTTTCTAGGTTCTAGGACATACATTAAATTGTCAAGAATGTATTGCGACGGCAGAGTTAAGATACCATACTCCTTGAACTAGGCCTTTCAGGATTCGTGAGGTCTCATATTATAGATTGCTCGAACTGCTCGTTTTTGTAAAAAATATGGTGTCTTCCTCAGCTGCTGTCCCCCACAACAGAATGCCATAAGACATTAGGTTATGGAAGTAGGCGAAATAGACTAACATAGCAGTGGAAATATCAGTTAGCAGGTGAATCTTATGTACAGCAAATGCAGCAGAGCTTAATTTGCTTGTCAATTGTTTAGTTTGAGCACCCCATTGTAATTTTTAATCTAATGTGATACCCAAGAATACAGTATTATCAACTAATTCTACAAAGTTCCCTTCGATCTTGATGCTACTAACAACTTGTGTCACATTAGGCAAAATAAATCTCATACATTTTGTTTTACCTGCATTTAGTATTAAGTTATTTAATGCAAACCAATGAGAAATATCGTTTAAAGTATTATTTACATGCCCAACCTGTCTGAACCAATCAATGAAACTGTCTTTTTTTTAATATAATTGAAGTATCGTCTGCAAAAAGCACCATGTCAGCACAGTTATTTACCATTAGCGACATATCATTTATGTATATTAAGAACAAGAACGGTCCTAGAATAAAGCCTTGTGGGACGCCAATTCGCACAAAAGATCCTGCAGAGGTTACCCCTTGTATGCTAATTTTCTGACAACGATATTTTAAATAAGAGACTAGAAGGAGAGAAGATCAACAAATACCATAATGTTTTAATTTTAGAATAAGTGTACTATGGTCAACGCAATCAAAGGCCTTAGACAGATCGCAGAATACACCAATTGCATCATGCGAATCGTCCCAGGCCCTCAATATATATTATAACTTATAAGCGTTGCACCCGCGTCAGTAGTAGATATCAATTTCGTGAAACCAAACTGTCGACCATCCAGAAGCTTTTGCATATTGAAATACTAATTGGTTGAGCATAATAAGAAGTCGATTCGGTGTTCTCGATTAGATTCCTCTGTAATACTTGTACAAGGAATTACGGCGGTGGTTATTGCTTATTCACGTATTAAATTAATAGTAGCTGTGTCCGTTACACGCTCACAAGAACTACATTTTTTTATTGAAGTGTAAACTTCTTTAGACGCGTTGAGCGGTATCTTTGGCAGGAGATAAATTTATAATTTCGCGTCATGACATTCTATGTAACCATGTCTGGTCGTATTGCACTTGCGCGGCTTGCGTCAGACTAGCGACGTGTAGTATAGGGGCCTGTGTACATGTAATATTGATATTTTGCAGCTCATCATATGTTTGATTGATTAATAGACTGTATAAAAATGCATATAATTATTGTTCCGAGTGCCAATAGATCTGAAAACCACACTAATGATAATAATTTCAATAAACAAATTGTGAAATTTAAATATTGTCATTCACTATTTAATTAATATGAAAATTCAACTGAGAACACATTTAGTTCATTGTTTTTAGTTTTTACTTCTGTCGGCAGTCCTTATTAGTATTTTTATAAAAACTGACTACGTTATTGGCGTTTTATATTTACTTAATACACTATTAACGTTAGAACTCGTTCAAACATGTCGAAAGGCTAAAGAAAGAAAGACGGTAAAAAAAAACTTCTCACTATATATAATATACAATTATATACTTGTATATATATACAAATAGGTTAAGATAAAACAGTTCAGTGTCAAAAATCTATACATATGTATAATAAGAATGTAAATCTAATGTGTACTAAAGTATGTCTATACTTATAATTTTATAAAAAAAATGTTGCAGATGTCTAGGAATAAATAATAAAATACACTTCAATCATTTTAGCTGGCTGTCTGTTTGAACACGCATCTCTGCTAAAATACTGCGTTCATGATAAAACCTCTTGAAATCATAAAGCATAACTTCGAGTAACATTTTTAGTCTTTGATTCATTAAAATCAGATCGGTTTATAAAAAGTTATTGTAATTATAATGACGACACGACTTAAGTACGAGAGAAATGTAGGTAAGTAAATGAACTTAATACATTCAGATGACTTTATGAATCACTGTTTTTTAACATAAATTTCCAATTCGTCCGCCGCGGGCACTACTAGTATATATTAAATCCTGGCTAGTTAAAAAAAAAACAAATATGTGAATCAGTTTAATGTTTTCATGTTATATGCATTAACAAAGAGATATTGTGTATTATAATTTTCATATGATATATTCCATATTTACCTATAGATTTATTTATATATACATACGCGAGGGTATAAAAAGTCAGAGTACCTTTTTCTGTTTTGTTCATCAACCGAATATCTCGAGTTTTTTTGTTAAGTAGCTTTCGACAACCTATAGATATTAAAAAAATACAAAAACAGTCACCCTTTTTGCATACCGTTGACTATATTATACGTATTTCAATTAATTATAACTCAATGCTTAATGACGTATTTGTAGGGGACGTAAAATATTAGAATTATATATACTAGCTGTGGCCCGCAACTCCGTTCGCCTGGTACCTAACGTAAAAACAGTGACTAGTAAAATCATTTCAATGTATTCAGTTCTTCTACTTTTATCTCGTACTTAATTTGCGTCGTCATTAAAATTAGAATAATGAAACTAAATGTTACTCGAGGATACACTTTAGGTTGTTCTTGGCGAGGTTTTATGAACGCAGTTAGATAGATAGAAAATAGACAGACAGGCATTACTTACGTCTGCAACAATAATAAAAAAAATATATGTTATGTATTATGAAAGAATAAATCAGATCGAGTTTCTTGCCGGTTCTTCTCGATGACTGGGTTGTTTTCCGAATCTGTGGAACGTGACGTTCATAAGTGCATTCTCAGGGCCTAAATTGAATAAAGAGTATTTTGATTTTGAACGATTTTTTTCATAACAATAAAGTACAAACATGTTACATTTACGTAATTATTATATGTATAGATGTATGCAGTGGTTCAGTTGTACATTCTGTGTCAAAAACATATAATAACGTTGAAGACTTAATAAATTATAATTGAATTTCGACCACTGAAAGACCACTAGTTCCAATAATTGTTGCAAAACACGGTACGAAGCTCGGTATCCAATTTTGACAGTTGTGCGAAATACTGGCTTTGGAAAATCCCGGTGAATTTAACTGCACGTCACTCGCATACCAGAGCGCGATCACATTCAATTGAACCGGCCATTCTATTTCGAAATTTTAATTCCATTAAATGTGTAGTATCTGAATTAAATTGCATTGTATTTGAAAACGATGGCGGAAAACAATGTTTGTGCGTAAGCAAAGTGGTTTATGTAGTTTTTATTTGTGCTATCCATATGTTCTTTAATAGATTTATTACGTACTCGCCGTAACAGAAATAGTTCGTCTTCTTTGTTTTTCTCTTTTTTTTTAACTCTCATATGCTTCCGGTATAGTATATGTACTGCGATAAATACCGAAACATAATCTGTGCATGGTTTTGTAAACGGACTGTGGTCGCCGATCCTCGCGACACGCCTATTGGTGCAAAGGCGGGGGAGACCCACGCTACCGTGTCGATTCAAAAATAAAATAACAACACTTCTGAAAGTGGTCTTACGCGAAATTCACATTTATTTTCTCCTAGCGGTTTCACGACAAAAGGTCAAATATTCGCGAAAAAAGTTCTACCCTACCGATCGTCCTTTACACGGAACAAACAACCAGCGCCTTAGATATTCAGTATCAAGAATACTGCGGCTCAACACCTCGATTAGAAAGCAGGTACATCACCAAACTATTCCTACGATACAAGATTTAAATACCTGATTTAACAATCTTAAGAATTTCTTTATCATAATCAGACTTCAACCCAATGATTTTACTTGTAATAGCACCACAAAGTATAAAAATGCCCACAAAAGCGTTAGCAATCTATCGACGGTCTGCCCTTTTACATCGGTCTCTGCTTTGCGGCAGTCGGATTCACACTGGACGTTCCATAGATCTGACAAACTAGAAGAAAGTAACTGTTACAATTCTATAACCGTGAGTATGGTAGCGTTGTGCAGTGGGATTCCCCTCGCTTGGCTATTCGGACATACACGTCATGTTCCACCAATTGACAACTATAATTTATAACTAAGCGTGTTAGAACTCTCCAACAGTTATTTTATCTAGTCTTTAATTTAAATGTATGGATTAACCAAAAATAATTACATCTTTCATAATCACAGATCCAGTGTTGTTCGCAAAAGCTGAGATATACTCGTATATTGAAATGCACTTTTATTTCTAAATTGTAATAACATTCCTTAAGCGTTCAGGTTCCCTTTTCGAAGTGAACTTTCTTTAAGCGCGTTATGTCAATAGAAATACATTGTCGTTATGATTTCGTTTACACTATTATACAATGACAGTCGATTACAAGTAATGGGTCTGATTTATGTATCGCGAATATTATTAAAGTCGAAAATACAATACGTAGTACGAATCTAGGCTGTTTTTGAGAATAACTACTTTATAGACTAAAATAACATTTTGTAAACAGTATTAAACCTATCGTATTTTTTAATATAAAACTTGAAGGTTTACTTCTCGCCCCTATACACACTGACACATCATCTTTTTAACAACATCAACTTTCCACTGGACGACAATTTTACGAAATAAAATACTTAGCAAAATGAATGTTATTATGTCTTATGTCATAAGTCGGTAATTATAAACTGAGATTTGAACCCATAGACAACAAATAGGTATGTATGCCCCAGTCTAAAGAACAAATATGAGTAATTTACATAAAAAGCTGGAGCTACATAAGGTTACTTTAGCATGTCCTGAATAGTTGATTAACCTTGTAAAACACTTCAGGCAGCTGATTCTCTAACTAATGGATGCAAAGGTCGTGCCACCGTGGCTATTATCTAATCTCAAAGGTCGAATTCTACACAAAGTTCATGTGATGTGTTGTACTTTGTGGTGCCCTTTTGCAGGCTGGGAATCTAACAACCCGTCAATACCACACATCTACATAAATCGTAGAGAGCAATAGCTGCCAGGTCAGCTCGCGGTTATCACACAATATCTTTGATGACACCGTCCTTTTGAAATCTTCGTTTTTGGAACCGGAATTCCAAACCAATTCGACCTGTGTTGTGGATCCACTAGATCAAAGTCATGTCGTAATGCCATCGATACCTATAATATTTCGTCTTCGACTTGACCACCGTTAAGGCAGTAAGGTGCGCTGTGCTATTCAGGATAAGTTGAAACATGTAAGTTGAAACAAATGCTCTCGGGACATGTCAGTTGAGAGAATTAACTATATAGCATAATATAAGCACCAGATGGCTCACATATACAAGCAAATGAATCTTTATATAATTGTAAATGCAACTTTGCTTAAAGCTTTTTAATTACTGTCTGAGGGAAAACTTGGTATATGAATAAATGCTCTACCTGCTCGTACGTGACTACGGCCATATTAACCAGTTAATCACTCAGTGACGTTTCATTCCAATATAAGAAACCCTACTTTTAACCGTTACATTGTGCAGTAGTTTTAGCAGTAGTCCGTAATTAGTTAAAATCTTCATAAAATATTTTTTATTATGTCAGATATACCGAAACAGGAAAACATTAAGTAAGGTCTCGATTAAACAAACCTGTTTTTCAATATTTTCTACATTTACCTTGTTGCGCAAAATGCCCATATTTTACGAGCGGGGTGTTTGTACCCTTTCTTCTACTTTTTCGATTTATTCTGTAGCTAAAGAGTTTCATGCAATTTAATATATTCGTTAAAATAGTCTAAATTGTAGGAGTGAAAAGGTAAAAAATCTTGAAGTATAACGTTTCCGAATCAATACCAGGTACATTTTGTAGTACGGTTTCTTGTTCTTCTATGTTAATGGAAATGGAAAAATAATTGTCCGTGTAAATCAGTAATACTCGGACAAGTAAGGGCCAATTTTATGATAATCATAGAGTAATTTGTAAGGCAAAGCAACAAATAACCAAAAGCAGCCAAGCGTGAGTTAGAATCACGTTAAACATAGCTAAAACATTATGTATCATACAATTATAACAAATGTGTAGGGAAATAAAACTTAGGCGAGTCTGATTCATGCTTCACCGATTTTTATATATCATATAAATATTTTCCCGTCCGTTACGGATATAATGTAATAAATTTTTCATAATATATCTCGATGTTTATCATTCTGTCGAATCGAAAGCGTACATTAGGTATATAGGCCCTTTGTAAAATCATCTCGGGGGACAATAACGGAATAGGAGAGAAGGATTATAGAGGAAAAACGTATTTCTTTATCAATAAATAGTTTGGGAAAAAAATCCAGGAGCGACTTTATCAAACAAAACGATAGGGAATTGTGTGTATCTGTCTTTATTGTTGAATTAAAACCTTGTTTGAAAACTTTGAAGGCGGTACTGTAAAACAACGTTTTTTTATATTACTTGTTTTTGTTAATACCTGCTAATATCTCGAAACCGTTATAGTTTTTTTTTTCGAACTGACTACGCTATTGACCAAGCAAGGTCTTAACTCTTAACTCACCGGACATTATTTTGACAACTAGCTCAAAGGTGCGCGGCACACCTCGGCTTTGGCTGTTGCCTGATACATGCAATTCGCGACCTATGTAAGCTAACCTAAGCTAAGCTAACTATTCGTACATATATGAGCTGTTGAAACATATATGTGTACCAAGCATATATAACTCAACAACTCTTATATATATTTCGTATCGGATAATATTCTAAACTATTTCAGTTTGATAAGGGAAAAAAGATAAAACCCTTCCACTTGCATGTGTAAGCGTGTATGCGTGCACGTGTGTGGAGGTGACATGAGTAATGTTGTCGCAGTGATGTAAGATTTTATGTCACTGTATCGCGCGAGCAGCGTATTCAAGGGCTCCACGCCGAGGGAACGGACCTAGGCTTGAACAGTTGCCGAGGGGGGCCTAGTCCGGTGTGCGGGAGCGAAATTTATCCCTTTTTTTTTTTAACGTGGGGAAATCCCTTATGGATACGCCACCCTCCCGGGGGAGAGGGTGGGTTATGTCCGAGTCGCACGGACTAAAACCCCACGGTGTACCGACAGACCGTTTTTTATCCCTAGACCACGGCGGCGTGATCTGTGGTTACGCGGGCGTGGGCGTGAGCACGCTCTGTTTGGAGAGACAGGCTGGTACTGATCGTTCACTGCCGTTATTTCATTGGGTGGGTCGGTAAAAATATGTCGCGGGCGTCTTTTATAACGCGCACCGTTTGGTACGGGTTCGTACTTTGCGGCGGATACCACTATGGGACTGGAATGATTCGCGGCTTTTTCAAAATAACTAATCGTAAGTGATTTTACGTACGCCCAGATAGAAGGCATCTCTAGGTCCCTATGTAGATCAACTCTCCGGATGTACCACGGGGCACCGGTCACTTTACGTAAAACGCGGTTTTGAAGAACCGCCGGAAGCCGGCGCCGAAGGAGCCGGTAGTTCGGCCCAGTTAATCCCCAGAGGGGTAACCGGGGCCTGAGGCCCAGGTGCCGGTCTCGCCGGCTTCGCCTGTGGGGCACCCGCTCCACCCTTCTTCTTATCGCCTGCCAACGGGGGGCGGACGGGGCCCTCTGGGAGGAGGCGACTTTCCAGTCCCTCCAGACGCGCGTTCAGCATATTGCCGAACGACGCCTGGAGAGACCGCTCGAGACGCGAGACGGCCCCGGCGAGGACTTCCTCCCATTGCGAGGGAGACTCCGCTGCCATTGCGGGCGCAGGAGGCGGGGGCATCTGCCTCTTGGTATTTGCCTCCTGCTTCCATGCTAGAACCTCCGCCTTGAGGTCTTCGACCTGCCGGCGGAGGTTCTTGGTGTCCCTCTGGAGTTTTTTAACTTCCAGGGACTCCGTGCGGTCGGCGAGCGCCTCCACCACCTCCTTAAGGGTCCTTGCTGCCCCCTTCAGCACCTTAATACAGGGCCCCGACAGGTTCCCTGACTTCCTGACGGTGTCGAAAATATTCGACACATTGACCCCCGCCAGCGTCTTCAATGTGAAGACGTCCATGTCCTCCACATCCATGAGCTCTGCCTCCGAGCTCGCCGCTGACCCCGCCTTTGAGCCGGCCTTGGAGCCGGCTTTGGCGCCAACTGCCGAGGCAACCACTGAGCCGGTGTCGGAACCCGCCTCCGACTCCGCCGCACTCAGGCTGCCGGCCAAGGCCCGGTCAAACGACCCGTCAGCCTCCCCCATCAATCCGCGACCACCCACGTTGCGGCTGATCCGCCTCGTGGTCCCCCTGTGAGATGTACTCACCTTAGGAGCCGCCCGCTCCTCCGCCTCCGTATCGGAGTCCATCGCTGCGCTTACGCGCTTCTTGGTTATCCTTTTGGCACTCATGGCCTACCGGTGACCCAGGGTCACCGGCAAACCTAGAGGCAAAAGGGCACAGTCCGTTCAACACGCCAGGTATGTCAGTAAGCAAGAAAACAGTCCAAGAGAAACAATCCAAATCAAAAAGAAGTAATACGTCGAAAAGCAAAAAAAAAACAAGCAAAGTCGGGTGTAAAAGCAGGTCCGTAGTCCGTAAGCACGCCAAGGTCAAAAGAGAATCCACAAAAAACCCACGAAAAACACCCATAAACAACGCAGAAGGGTAAGACCGACCTCCCCTACAGTAAACCCTGACATGGCCAGACTCCAGGCAGCGAAAGCACCTCGTTCCTTTCGGTTGTAGTCTGACGATTTTTCGGTACGGACTACCTTATCTTTATGTCTGGAACCCGAGTCGGACCCGGAGTCCGGTGAGCGCGCACCGCGGGTGCGTTTCGAGTGAGCGACGGTCTTGTAACCGTCACTGTCGTGCGCAGAGGGCGCATAGGTCGCGGGTGACGCGGGGATTGCGATCGACGCGGGGATCACGGTCGGCCCGGTGGGCGCCGCCTCATCTAGCTCTATTTCGGAGCCGGCCTCCGAGCTGGAGCCTCACGCGGGAGCAGGCGCTCCATCCGCTGGATTCAGCGGCGAATCCGGTGAATCCAATGACGACTCCGAGTCGGACTCGAGAGCTGCAAACGCATTCGACGTGGCCACGCGGGGCACATATTGAACGTCCTTCGTGGACGGGAAACAATGTCGCGCAAGAATGGCGTCGACGGCGTTTTCGTCGACACCAATAGCCAACAAATCGTCACGGAGTCCCGTAAAACTATTATTGCGGGCCATTCCGTAGCCTAAGGGGGACGCGAACTAACCTCCCTGCCTTAAAGGCAGGGGGGCACGCCAAACGAAAAACTACGGGACCATCCCGAATCCGGATCAAAAGAGCTGTTTAAAACGAAACAAATTAGGAAAAAAAAGTAAATAAATACGTGAGCGAGACAGGGGAAAAATAATATAAGGCTACATAAATAAACAAAAAAGTAAATAAATATATAAAGAACCGAAATGAGAAATATGTAAATAAATAGATAAATGAATAAGTAAGTAAGTAAACAAATAAATGTACCAAGAAATAAATAGAGCAATAAATAAATACAAAGGAAAGGTCTCACTCAATTTCAGGAAAAAGAACGCAGGTGTGAAGCGCAGGTGTGCAAATGACGAAAACCGAACACTCACGAAGTAATAACGAACGTCACTAACTCGCGAGTATCGACATCGAGCGTAGAGCGTGCAGCAGAAAGGACGACCGCTCACGTCAACGGTCCGATCGGAACTCAAACCGTTATAGACTTGTAGAAAGATGACTGATATAATGTTTATACACAAATTGTTATATGGTTTCATAGAATCTCCAGATTTTCTTCAAAATATACCCTGCAGTGTCCCACGTATAGACAGTCGTTTAATTGATCGGCAAATTTTTAATTTACCATTAGCAAGAACTAAACATATGTTGGCCATTGTCCTTTGTATCGCATGTCTCTTTGTAAGAGTTTACATTTCAAATTTGATATAGTCTTTTATGTGTTATTTGGCCTCGATTAAATTTTTTTTTGTTTATTGCTATAGCACACTATATTATTTTGTACATTTTCTGTTCACATTTAGCAGGGTTCATTTCTGTTCATCAAACTCAGTTTTGTGGACCTTAAATAAATAAACAGTCACCTTCGGACATTTATTTTAGCGTTTTATAATATACCCGTTAAGTTGAAAGTTATCTGGACGTGATTTGCGTAAACCTTTAGATTTACATGAAAATTTTGTATGGTGTTATGAATTATAATGTTATGGTATACACAAAGGCAAGTGAAGCCACAGGCGGCTGCTAGTATACTATATAATATGACGTTTCGACTTTTAGGAGTGAAGGCAAAATCACGCAAATGTATGTCAGAAAGTACGCTAAACAATATTGAAGCAATAGCGTGGAATGGCTATGTATGGTATAAACTACAGAAAAGTGCCGATTTGTGAATACCTATGGTAGCCAGGTACTATATCGTGTGGTACTTTTACGTTTTACGTTAGAAAAGTTTAACAACCTTTATAAATATGAATAAACCCGCGTATCACGGCTAGTTATAGAATAATAAAACATGATGCATATGATTTCTTTAAATATTACTATAATCTCATTATTATGTCAAATCAGATATAGAATATAAAAATGTAAGCATGTCTGTGGTCAATAAATTGAAGATCATATCATGTTTGTCGTCGACAATTCGTTTATTATGTTTTTTCCACAAACGTTTGTCATGTCCGTATTATTTGTGGAACGGGCAAACGTATACAGAATCCACAATGATTTATTTTTATATATATTCGCGTAATATCTAGGAAGTTAATAGTACAAAAAATATCTTTATATATATAATTCTTCTGTCCGTGTGTATGTGACTGAACTCCTCCTAAACAGCTGGACAGATTTTGATGACTTTTGTTGGGTGTGTTTAGGTGGATTCAAGGTTTAGATTCACAATTGAAACCGCAGCGTCACCTACCGGGTCCAATAGAATCTAAACCATTCTCCGATCAACAGGAACACGCACACAAAATTTCATCAAAATCGGTCTAGCCATTTAGGAGGAGTTTTCCAGTAAATTTTGATACTGCCGAATCACTGTCGACCCATACAAAGAATATACTCTTTTTGAAAACACTAGTAAGCTTTAGAACAGTCTAGAATTCTAGGATGTTTTACTGTGCACAGTTCGTCTTCTCGGTAACAGTGAATTTGTTCCGCTTTTGTCCTTTGTGTGTACAAATAAATTCCTTTATTGAATACATTTGATTTCCCACGGGTATAACAATATGCCGCGGGGGTGTGACTGGAAACACATTTGCGTATCTTATTATAACCCGTTATAGTCCTCAGCATTGCTCTGACGCGATCAGAGCCGAGCGACATGCTTTACGACAAAAGCGACACGGTACGATACGATAATGATTTTCTAATGATACCGGCTTTATGAGACCGATGTCCTTGTGACAGATACGCCAACCCACGTTGTTATTTACTACAATAGAGTGTTCCTACCTTGTCCCTAATGTTCATACAAGTAAGCGGTATTCAGTGTAACTTTTAACGCCTGGACGTCAAACCGCGTGATTTTTTGCAATATTTAAGGTAAAAAGAACAGTGCGAATCCACTTGCGGTAGAAGTAAAACTTAGTGTTCAGAGTCCATTATTATGTAACATCTTAATATATATTAACAGTGTTAATAATACATCAAAGAGAATAATTTTTAAAGTGCGCGACAGTCACTACGATACTATAGCCCGGTCTGTCTCCCTATTAGGATGTAGCCCGGCGGTCACCTTCCGCCGGGCGGACCGTTGGGGCGGCTATCCAAGGGGAATAGCGTAGATCGATCCCTTGCCGCCCCAACAATACGGTCGGATGGTACACCGTGGCGTTTTAGTCCGTGCAAATCGGACATAACCCATCCTCTTTCCGGAGAGGGTGGCGTATCCATAAGGGATTTCCTCACGTTAATAAAAAAAAATTGCATGTATCAGGCAACAGCCCAAGCCGAGGTGTGCCGTGCACCCTTGAGCTAGTTGATAAATAAAATCGGCTGAGTGCCTTAAGCGCTCGCCTTAATAGTCCGATAAAGCTGTTAAGATCTTGCTAGGTCAACCACATAGTCAATTCGAAAATAAACATGTTATATGAACGATTAAAATTGGATTTGAACATTTTGGAATGTAACGACACTTATATTGAAAAAAATGTTCTCAATTTATCGTCTGCTACATTAATGTGCTAGCGGCCATAAAATTTATCAGTTTCGCATAGTTTGACATCAATACAACAACTAATGCGGTGGTAACCAAGTTTCTGAAACAATTAAAACAGACTCCGAGACATGTCGAAGTGTCTATTATAAAGTGCAAGCTAGCGCACTCACTTCAAGTGTTTACGGTATGCATAAAGTTAGTGCTCATTTACGTTCCATTAAACTTGCTGTTGAGATCTTTATGGCTTTGTGTATATGTCTATATGTAAATAAATGAAGGGAAAACCGTTAAGAATATCTCCTTTATTATTTATTTTGTTTAGTACATATCGATTGGCTTTAGTGTTATCAAGCAAAAAAAAACATCATAATGTTTTTCTCCACTGAAAAACTACATCGACCTGGTGTTGGAATACGCTACTATTAAGTAATAGTGGAGGGAATAGTGGATTGAACCAGTAGGTAGTGTGGTCAAATCATTTGTTCTTCACCTCCATTGATTTTAATATAAGGAGAGATGTGGACTGTCGGTCTGCGATGGCAAGGGTATTACGGATACATGCTAAATCGCGGGATTCAAAGATCTACAATCGATTGAGCTGGAAAAAGAAAACATACACATTTACTTGGCTGAGGTGCGGCACGGTATCTATTCTGCTGCGGTGAAAGCACTTTTATTTCATAGCGCCTGATAAAAACGGTATAGCGTCCGTTCACAAAATATACATATTTTCACTCGCGGCGTGGGTTGCGTTAGTTCACGGAACCGAGCGTTCACGTGTCACGCGACGCATTGACGAAGACTGATCGCGCTTGGCTCGCTCGATAACAGTGGCGCGCGCCCACGATCGCGTGATAATCATGGCAGCGCCTTCCTCCCTGTAGCGGTACGTTTAAAGGATTCTAGGTGTGGGAGGAAACAGAAGTTGCCCTTGCGGATTAAAACAAAACTAACTGCCTATAAAATAACTACCAAATAGTAAAATAAAATACATAAAATAAAAGTATTAGCTTCAAAACAAAGTTATTTTTAGTTCTACTCTATTCTAAATGATTGATGTTTATGACATGCGATGTAATTAAAAAATATTTTTCCACCCTCGGTCCTCTATACTCTGCGCCGTACAACACGCTCCGCCCACATTATTCTGGCGCAGCATGCTATCTGATTAACATTTTCTAAAACAATTGCCCGGATTTAAAGGGTCGCACTATGATGCTAGGTAGCCTATGATCTATCTTACTAAATGACCTACCTATATAAAAAGTTAATTTCTTGAAAACTGTGGAGACAAAAGACCAAAAAAACGAACAACTTTCTGAGTTCCATAATATCACTAGCTGACCCGCGCAACTTCGTCTGCGTGAAATCGGTTACCTACCGGTTCGAATTGTATTTCCAAACTCGAACAATCTTAAAAAACCTAGAACCCGATTACAGCGAGTCCCACCATTTCCAATTGTGAAACGATACAATTCCGGGACTCACTCAAACACATACCTAGTTGGTTTAGTGAAATTTTGGTGTCATACAAGAGATTTAAATCATAAGAATAATAACCCCAACACACTCATATATACATGCAAACAAACACGCTTGCATCTATGCACACAGCTATTTATTAGACACTAGCTGACCCGGCCACGCGTTGCTGTGGCTCAATTATTATATGTTGAATTATATGTAGATTAACAGAACACGTGCCCCTTAAAATAAACGAGTTGAAAAAGAAATTCAAAATTATAACGCGGCGTTAGCTAGGAGGTTATCTATAACAGTCGGTCCTACAGTTCTCTGTCAACAAACTAATTTAAAGCGCCATCTGTTCAAGACTGATGAAACTTAAAATTAATAGAAATAATCAACATTGATAAAATCATTTAAGTTGTAATGAAATAATATTTAAAATATACATAAATGGTAACTTTCATGAAGATCGGTTGAGTAGTTTAGAAGTTGATCGTGGACAAATATCATGACACTGGATTTTTATGTATTTACATTAATATTTATAAACTCATACATTTTGTAATGGACACTTTGATATTATTATCTTTAAATGTTTTAGTAATTACGTCTTTTTTGCTGTGTGTGAAGTTCATATAATATTATAATTAAATAATCTCTGTTCTGAGTATAAAATAGTATTTTGAAATAAACAAACACTTCTAATTTGAAACGTTCCAACTTATCATAAAATTATCATTAAATTAACGTTTCTAAATTCAAATAGGTAAAGGCATATCATAATAATATTAACCGCGTGCGAACCGAAATATCGTGAAATTAATTTAGAAAATTGTTTTCGACTCGACCCTTTTCAAATGTATTGTAAACTTTTGTCGGCCACACACTGTACGCGTATAATATGTGTAAAATTATGTAGATAATGTGTTTGTCTTGTATATATACACTAGCTTCTGCCCGCGACTTCGTCCGCGTAGACTAGTTACTTTGGGCTTAAGGCTAACTTTAACTCGCGACTTCATTAACGTAGAAGGTGAATATATTTTTAAATAATACGTACGTTAGCCCCGATTTTGAAACACTCTTCATTGGTGCTATATATAGCCTATAATAGCACTCTATCACTGAAAGAATTTTACAAATCGGAACAATAGTTCCTGAGATTAGTGCGTTCAACCAAACAAACTCTTCAGCTTTATAATATTAGTGTATAGATATACGTAGGGTCGCCAATGTTAAAGCAAGCTCAAAATAAAAAAAAAGAATATTATCGGTTGTGTAGATACCGAGTATGTCATCCTCTTTGGCAGACAACTTTGTACATATTGTAAATAGAACGTCGTTCAAACAAATGAACGATCGCGTCTCTATAAATACCTTATATGGTCATATAAATAAATAGTCTATTTCACGCACTCCGAGTATTATTATTACGCCGTGTCAGTCTATAGAATCTTATAGTAGTGAGCCCGAAGTTCCTACAGTTGCATTATCAATAGTAGTTAAAGTCAAGATGGCGTCAGAATGTGTAAGGTGGTAAATGAAACGCGGTGTGAGAATAGAGTGATTTATTTATGAAGAAATTATTTAAATGAAAGAGTTTTGCCTACATATGTTTATAATTAGAATATATACTGGTACATATATGTAGCTAGCAGGGCCTGAGGCTTGTTCAAATATGTTCTATGCTAGCTTTTGCTCGCACCTTCGCTCGTGTTTTAACCTATTTTCTAAAAACTGTACGTTACGTGTGTTTTCTGGATGAAAAGCAACAATGTCCTTCTTGGCACAAATGACAATGCGTATGAAAAATTGCATGATGATCGGTTGGGTAGTTAAGGCATGAATGCGTAACAAACTCACATTTCCATTTATAGTATTAGTAAGGATTTCTTATTAGGAACTATGGATAAGGTTGTTAAGCTATTTACTATATGTTTTTAAAACTTTCTACAATTGTTTATACTTTACAGATTTTAGCATTTGACTACAAGCTCATCTGATGTTAAAGGAGCATGTGCTCTAAGGTGGTAGAATCGTTAAGCATCTCGAGTGCAGCTGCCAGAACACACCTATAGGCAGTATTTTCAACATGAGGGTGGTCGCCTAGCTAGACGGGTTTAGAAAAAGATCTATCACAATGCAAACTTGTCACTAGGTGACTCTGAACTATATTTCATTGGTATTAAATTTTATAGTCTAATTTAAAGCGGACGAAGACGCGGGTGATACTTAGTATAAAAGAAGTAGATGAAAATATCTGAGATTTATGGTGGTAGAGCCACGCTGAAACTATTACTGGTTTCAGCGTGAATGGGTCGGCTCACCCGGGGTAGTACCACCCTCTCATAGAAAACCGACGTGAAGTAACGGTGCTTGCATTGTTGCGTTTCGTTTGGTCAGTGAGAGCGCCGGAAGCCCACCTCCCCTCCCCTCTCCTCGTTCCTTTCCCTCTCTCTCCCTTAATCCTTTCCCCCAAAGGGTGGCAACGCACTAGCAACTCCTGTGGTGTTGTTAGTGTCCATGGACGGTGGTGATCATTTAACATCAGGTGACCCACCTGTTCGTTTGCCACCTATGATATAAAATAAAAAAAAATCTGAGATTTTTAAACTTGAATGTACATGGTGAAATGTTTGATGGTGAAGGTTTCTTTATCATCCAATATATCATAACTCACTACTAGGTAGCGTTGTAGCGTATAAACTGTGTGGAGTTTGTAGAAAAATGATAGCCTCCTTATTAAAAAAACGATCGCCGAACCATAGATTATAGTAAAAAAATGGTGGATTTGTATCTCGCTGGGCGTGTTATGCCTAAGCCTAGTATCTATTAGATAGTTCGTTTAGGAATCAGGCAAGGAATCTCAAGCCTCCAATATGCTTGTATACCAGCATGACAACAGCAATTCAAGATGTATTATAGACATACCTGTAGTCGTTTTTACAGTAGTCACTTTACGAACTTTGATAAAAAAAATGTGACTTTCCAAGCTACCCTTGCCTAACAATAGACAATGATTGTTATCACTACAAGAACTCGATCGATTTTCATCTATTAACTTTGACGGACATCTCTCATTTGTATATTGTATAAATTTTTTTTTGTAATTTAATTATCACAAAAATACATTAATACTTCAAATACGTCACAGAGTTAACAAATTAATATAGGAAATAAATTAGTATTAATTGATTTGCATACAACAATACGAATTTATTACGCGTGGGCGCTCGCTTTATAAATACTGTTCAAAAATTACCAGCTATTTTGGTTCACTTTTTTAAGGTGTAGATATTTTAAATCCTTGCGCATTCTATATAATAGAATCTACTATCGAATCATTTTATTATAATTAAACAATATTATACATTATTAAATTATTATCAAACATATAACAATAAAATATAGGTGTAGCGCCACCTAGTAGCGAGTTCTAATAAAATTAATGGCATAACACCTACCGCATGAAAAAAACACTTACATGGTGCTTATAACTTGTAGGAAATGTATTTCGAGTTAATCAATTTGATATATTGCATTCTTACCAATATATATTGCTGTGTATATAATAACCATGCCTGTGGCTACCTACGTTTTTATTATTATATGTTATTACTTATAATTTAGTTATACCAAAATGGATATTATGTTAATTTTCTCTATTCCCATATTTATATCGGCATACCAATTTTTATGACAGTTGGTTGAACAGTACAAAAATTGTTATCATGCGGTGTCATTTCGCGGCAAGTCATATTTATAAAAGTCTTGGTTGAACTCATCAATCATAGATATAGAATACGTAGATATATGGTTTTAATATAGATTAACAATCTAATACTATCTACAATCAACGTTTTGATTAAATGTAAAAATAGAGTCCAAGTAACCTCATTTTTGTAAAAATCGTGTTACCCTGTTAGGGGCTGTCGCTACACAATACGGTCGATCAACGTCGGGTGTCAGTTCATTTCTATTCTTCTCAAAAGCTTTACACATGCAAATAACGCGTATTGAAATAAAATCAATATTCGGGGAGTTTTTCAATTCTCGTCAACGTGTGTACTAGGTACGAGTGAAATGTATTGAAATCTCTTTGTCACGTATACTTGGCTGGTATACTTTTGTTTGATATGTAGGCCGTGATAAAAATAAATAAGTACGTTTTGTTCTGAATTCACTTTATTACAGGGTTCATTTAACATTGTTCGCCATTAGTCACAGATCGTAATTCACATAAGATCAAGACATAGTGTTTTGTGTTGCTAGTAAATATATTCCATTAGACATTTTCCACGCTAGAGATCAAAGCCTCAACTTGAGACAAACGCCACAATATATATATATACTTACATATGAATACTTAAATCATTGTACCATCATTGCAGTCGCTATCAACTTCCAGTTGATACTGTGCTCCGAAAGGAAGCTTTTGCTCGCGGCTTTGCTCGTGCGAATGTATGTTTAATATATCTTTCGAGAATGGTACTCTTTAGTGGATGAAGGGTACTCTATATCCTTTTATGTACGTTAGACATCCTCTATTAAAAATTTAATGATTATCGGTTGTATATTTAGGTTTGAAAGCGTAACAAACAAACAAACATACTTACATTCGCATTTATAATATTACTTATGAAGTAAGGATTGAATCGTAGCTGCTTGATATAAATTTAGTTTTAGAATTGTAATATATAAAGGCATAAGGACTGCCGATAGAAGTGAAAACATAAAACAGTTGAATAAATCTATTTTCGAATTTTTAAATGAATTATAATGTGAATTATTTATAATTCGTAATTTGTATTGAAATTATTAATATTAGTCTGGTTTTTACATGATATTGGCACTCCGAGTAATAATTATATACATTTTTATAAAGTCTACCCGCGCAACTTCGTCTGCGCCAAATCTGATATTACCTGTTCCAATTTTATTTCCAAACGCGAAAAATCTTAGAACCCGATTGTAGCGACATTTACCGGATCCAATTGTGAATCTAAACTATCATATATATCTTGGTCAGAAATGTCTTCCCGTTATCGGCGGAGTTCCGATCGGGCTTTCGTGCTTATCGGACGCGTGCGCTTAGTGACTTTCAACACGTTTGTTTACATCGTGTTTCGTGACGTCATCCCAGTTGGTTCGCGACGTGTATTTTTACGCGTGTGTTTTTTTTCGTATCGAGAGTCTCGGGTTTACGTGATTACTCGTTTCTATTGTCAATCGTAACGTTCTTTTCAGAACGTTAGTCAATCGTAACGTTCTTTTCAGAACGTAGCAAACCGTACTTATCAGTACGTCAAACCGCACTTTTCGGTGCGTCGCCGTGCTCTTCGTGTCGTCGTGTCGCCGCGTCGGCTGAAGAGAAGAAAGAAGTATTAGGGCTTCCCCCTAGGCACTGTAGGTCCCCTGTGAGGCATTGCACATCGCCCACAGCTCCCTTTGATCCGGACTCGGATATACTGTTAAATTCATTAAGGCGCGCCCCCTGCCCCTCCGGCGGGGAGGTTTTCATGTCTTCCCCCGCCCCACTCCCCTCCTCAGGCCCCGGTATGGCCTCGGATAGCGAAGTTCGCCTCTTAGAGAGCGAACTTCTCAGCCTCCGCGGATTCATTTCCGAAATATGTCCTCGTCTCGTAGACGACTACGACGCGTACGCTGCTAATTAAACAGTCACGAAACTTATATAGCCATGGCTTACCAGGAATGTTGTTCTGAATGAAAGCATATGATTTGCCTGTAATTGGGTTGGCAATCTTGTTTGGGGAGGATAAATCCTATTCATAGGTTTTATAGTGATCAAAATACCTAGTCTGGATAGCATCTTTAGCGATAAGATCAACAGCTTCATTACCCTGGATTACACTATGTCATCGTATCCATGCCAGAACTACATATATTCATATACAATGGCATTGATACCATCAAAACCGATACCCGTTCGAGTCGACGGTCCGATCGGAACTCCTCCATTTGTATCAATGCCATTGTATATGAATATATGTAGTTCTGGCATGGATACGATGACATAGTGTAATCCAGGGTAATGAAGCTGTTGATCTTATCGCTAAAGATGCTATCCAGACTAGGTATTTTGATCACTATAAAACCTATGAATAGGATTTATCCTCCCCAAACAAGATTGCCAACCCAATTACAGGCAAATCATATGCTTTCATTCAGAACAACATTCCTGGTAAGCCATGGCTATATAAGTTTCGTGACTGTTTAATTAGCAGCGTACGCGTCGTAGTCGTCTACGAGACGAGGACATATTTCGGAAATGAATCCGCGGAGGCTGAGAAGTTCGCTCTCTAAGAGGCGAACTTCGCTATCCGAGGCCATACCGGGGCCTGAGGAGGGGAGTGGGGCGGAGGAAGACATCAAAACCTCCCCGCCGGAGGGGCAGGGGGCGCGCCTTAATGAATTTAACAGTATATCCGAGTCCGGATCAAAGGGAGCTGTGGGCGATGTGCAATGCCTCACCTAGAGACCGAACTTATTAGCCTCCGCGGTTTTATATCCAGCATCTGTCCTCGTCTCGTAGACGATTACGATGCGTACGCTGCGAAGCATCCCATCGAGTTCCCTCACTCCTCCAAGCCCGCTCCCTCGATCTATGCCAAGATCGAGGCAAGCAACAATTTTCCCATCCCACCCGATCGCGATCGCGATAGCGATGATAGCGACTCCGATTCTGGCTCCGATATGGAGCAAGCCCCCCCTGCTCAGCAAGATCCTCCTGCCGAGCAAGCCCCTCCTGCGGACGATGGCTTC
>MU159085.1:28324-91892 GCA_015888305.1 Antheraea pernyi | reverse complement strand
TGTGAATTGTAAGCAATGTTAATAAAGTTTGTCTTAAAGAAACAATATGATTTCACTAAAAATCAATTTCTACTCCTTCCTATTTTCATCAAGTTGTATTGATGTAATTTTTTTTTTTCTCGAACTGACAACGCTATTTACCCTGCATGGTCTTTACAGCTTCACCGGACTACTAAGGCGAGCGCTTAAGGCACTCAGCCGATTTGGTTTTTAGGTAACATACACAAGGGCGCACGGCACCTCGGTTTGGGCTGTTACCTGAAAAAGTCGCGTCTGACCTAGCTAACTATTCTAAGCTATTCATACATATATACATTTGTGAACCATACAATCGAAATTGCATGATTCACAAATGAATACGTGTATATCGGAATGAAACGAACTAAACCTATTCGATTCAGTTCGTTGAGGGAAAAAAACAAAACCCTCCACCATTTGTATGTATGTGCACGTGTGTGAGAGAGATGATCTCATATGTGTGTTCAAGTGATGTAGGTGAGTCACTGTATCGCGAAAATAATATCACGAGGGCTCCGCGCGGGGACGACCTAGGCTCGAAATATTACTGAGAACCGCGATGTGTGCGGGAGCTAAAAAGGATCGATTACAAAAGCGCGGGCGCAATACGCATTTAATAAGATCGAATTTAAATTTACTTTACGGCGACGGCGCCGAAATCTAAAAATAGACATAACAAAAATTATTATTATTGAACGGTCGTTTTTAGGGGAAGATAGACGTAAATACGCGATTCACTCTATCTTATATGAGTTATTTATTTTGAACAGCTCGCGCGGAGCCCTCGTGATATTATTTTCGCGATACAGTGACTCATCTACATCACTTGAACATACATATGAGATCATCTCTCTCACACACGTGCACATATATACACATGGTGGGAGGGTTTTGTTTTTTTCCCTCAACGAACTGAGTCGAATAGTTTTAGTTCGTTTCATTCCGATATACACGTATTCATTTGTGAATCATGCTATTTCGATTGTATGGTTCACAAATGTATATATGTATGAATAGCTTAGAATAGTTAGCTAGGTCAGACGCGACTTTTTCCAGGTAACAGCCCAAGGCGAGGTGCGCGTGCGCCCTTGTGTATGTTACCTAAAAACCAAATCGGCTGAGTGCCTTAAGCGCTCGCCTTAGTAGTCCGGTGAAGCTGTAAAGACCCTGCAGGGTCAATAGCGTAGTCAGTTCGAGGAAAAAAAAGATACAAATGGAATTGATTGATTGTGATAACTGATGTTTCATTGAAGTATGTCATAACAATATCAAAAGTATTGTAAAAAGTTTCAATAAGAAGTTTGTAGGTGGTAAAGGCACGCTGAAGCTATTAGTGGTTTCAGCATGAATGGGTCGGCTCACCTGGGGTAGTACCACCCTCTTACAGAATATCGACGTAAAGTAACAGTGCTTCCATTGTTCCCTTTCGTTCGGTCAGTGACAGCGCCGGAGGCCCACCTCCCCTTCCCCCTCCCTCTCCCTTCTCCCCCTCCTCCCAAAAACAGGATGGCAATGCGCGACACCCCTGGTGTTGCTAGTGTATATGGACGGCGGTGATCACTTAACATGGGGTGACCCACCTTTTCGTTTGCCTCCTATGATATATGATATAAAAAAGCCCTTTCTTTAAGGCAAACAATTTCGTTAATACATTTATAAAAAACATTTATATATATAGATTTTTTGATACAGGGACCTTCTCTGGCGTCCCCAGAATACCCTCCTAAATTATTATCACAATCTGATCAGTAGTTTCGGCATGCATAGAGGACAAACATACAAACAGTGATTTTTATATATAAAGATTAATCTAACATATGATGAGCTGCAAAATATCAATATTACATGTACACAGACCGCTATACTACGCGCCGCCAGTCTGACGTCAGTCGCGTAAGCGCAATACGGTCGGTCACGCTTACTAGAATGTCATGACGCGAAAGTATAAGTTTATATCCTACAAATAATACCGCTCAACACACCTAAAATATTTTTCAGTTCAAAAACTACCATTTTTTGTTTAAATATTGACTTGAAATTTCCAAACTTTTCTAAAACCATTTCCAAAAATCCAAAAATCACCATTTCAGAACTTTCTCACTGCAAACTTTGGAAATTCACAAGTTGAATTATTAATATGAGATGAGGTTGTAGTCCAACATTAAATTTACAGCACATAAATATTATCAAGTTCTCTTTATGTAGTGTAAATCGATTTAGACCAGGTGCGCTAAAGCAATCATCTATTAATTTGACATTAATTGTACGTGGACACACTATTTGCTTAGTAACAATGTCCATGGAATAGCTTAAGTGACCAGAATAATCAGTCTAGGCCTACAACGATGTATCGATTATCAATATATTATTATCTGCAAACGAACAATTCTGAAACAACGAACAAAGTCCTCTGCCAGGTCTGTGTGTCTGTCTGTTCGTGATAAACTCAAAAACTACTTAAGGGATTTTCATGGAGTTTTCGCAAATGGATACAATGATTTATGAGGAAGGTTTAGGTATATAGTTTACCAACGTTTTTTTTATTATCAGGGCGGGATAACGTCGATAATTTATGGTACTTGATTTGTACTCAAAATTTTCTGAGACGATATTACATAACATAATGATATCATCGTCATTATAATCAGCCTCCAAGAAACCAATTGCAGGGTTATAGGTCTCTTCCCGAAGCCACGTCAGCCCACTACGTATACACAATTTCAAACTCTGAGAAATCCACAGTTCTATGTTATTCCACGTACAGCAACACTACAAGAACATTTCTCAGGTTCAGGTTTCCTTACGATGTCTTCTTTCACCGTCAGCCGATAGTGTTACCAATTTAAATGAGTACAATTTCGCGAATTCCGAAATTCGTTGGTACATGCCGAGGTTCGAACCTGCGGACACTGGATTTATATTCCACGGGCGAACCAGTAGACCACCACGACACAACGTCATTGACATTATACACTGTAATTGTTTTGGTAATCAAACGACTGAAGCTCAAGTATTCTATATTTGTATCAAACTTATTATTATCTATTACTATTATTTACTACTGCTATAGCTTTTATTCTCCGTGTTCAAACAATTAGCGATGACGACACACGTTAGCGATAGCGTGTTCGGAGATCGCGTAGATTAACATAGGTCCGAATCCTTGCCAATGAACTGGAGCTTTCGATGAAGCAAACATCATGGTAAAACCATAACATGGTTGTAGGTCTTTTCTAAACTCATTTGGCTAGCTACCACCCTCAATTTGAACATTCGTCACCAAGCAATTAGCGTTGTGTTCCGTCAAACGCATTTTAAAACTATTCCCTTTAGTTTTAACGTGTTTACGATCATGGATCACATAAGCTTTTGACATCAAGTGAGATTTTGATGAAACGCCGTAAAACTGCGGAACAATCTGCCGGCCAATGTCCCTCCTTCCTATGATATGAGGGCATTTGAGTGTAACGTGAAGAGACATGAACAACTGGCAATGGATAGTTTGTCTCTTGATAGTTGCCATTGTTTTTGGATTATACTGTGCACCGCCTGGTATAACGCAGTTACTTTGTCGTGCTACAACAAAAAAAACGCAAAAATCTATAAAGCATAGGAAACACAGTAATTTTCATGGTGATCAGGTTAGTGAGCGTCAAGTGAGGATCAGTGAGCGCCGGAGGCCCATCTCCCCTCCCCTCTCCTCGCTCCTTTAACCCTTCTCCCCAAAGGGTGGCAACGCACTTGCGACCTCTCTGGGGTTGGGAGTGTCCATGGACGATGGTGATCACTTAACATCAGGTGGCCCACTTGTTCGTTTGCCACCTATGATATAAAAAAAAAATGTTTGGTGAATTAATTAAGTGTATAAATATATTAACTGTGTACATGTAATATTGATATTTTGCAGCTCATCATACGTTTGATTGATTAATATACTTTATAAAAATGTATATAATTATTGCTCCCAGGGCCAATATATATGAAAACCACACTAACGTTAATAATGTAAATAAACAAATTCTGAAATTTAAATATTGTCATTCACACTATAGTTAATATGAACATTCAAAAGAAAACATATTTATTTCATTGTTTTGAGATTTCACTTCTAACGACAGTCGTTATGACTGCCTCGACGTTTTTATATTTGACGTACAAAGAACTACTAAAAATGTCGCGTTAAGAGAGTTGATACATCGCTTATCGATATATTTACCTTACAACCCTATTTTACTTTGAACCGAATTGACGGGAAATTCAAATTCCATGAAACTAATTTTAAATGTAATTGTTACTGAATATTAATATAAATTTTGATATACAATGAATATTGTTTGGTTGAATATTTGATTTTTTGGTTGAATTGTTGAATATTTACAACTACCTGATACCTGAGACTTTATCTCACTATATTATTATGTTAACAGTGTATATTATGTATTATCTTTATATATATAATTCTTCTGTCTAAATGTTAATAACGGCTAGACAGATTTTGATGTTTTTTTTTGTGGGTGTTCAGGTGGATTCAACAACAGTTTAGATTCAGAATAGGACCCGCTAGGTGGTGTTGTGGTTGAATTTTATTATTATTAAGGCAGAATAAAGTCCGCCGAGCCCGCTAGTATAAAATTTCATAACTGAATAAACAAATAAGTAAATATTCTTTATAATAATGAAAACAAATATTATCTCTCGACGCGTATAACATAAAACTAAACTTACCGCGTATTCATAAAACACGAGTTTAGAATTCTTAATAAAGGACAATGTTGCTACTTTTTCTTACACTAGCAACCGGTCGCGACTTCGTCTCAGATTATATATTTAACAATGATGACATCATACAATATCTTCGTGTAACAGCAGCTGAGATCGACACCGTGTTCCTACAACAAAAACGGGCAGTTCGAGCGATTTATAATATGGGGCCTCGCGAACCTCGCAAAGTTTTCAGGAATTCGGTATCTTAACTGTGCCCTCCCAATATATTCTTGATAATTTAATGTATGTCCGCAAAAACTTAGATAAGCTGGATCTAGTAAAAGACCAACATAAATACTTGAGCAACAAATAGGTAATTTCATGTTACAGGCTAACTAAGACAAAAATCAGTCTTTTAGGTAATAGTGTTAGGTGTAACAAAGTTCCACACAGCACATTACCAATTTGCCGGATAGTGTGTTCAAGCAACATTTCAAGCGGCTTTTTAATGTTTAAATGCTATTATGGGGTGAATCAATATGTGAATGTTGATGTTGACGTCTGGAAATGACGCCGGTCTCTTTGCATCCACTAAAAACGAATGTAACTAACTATCTATGTTTTGTAAAATTATATATTATGAAAAGATAATCGAGATCGAGTTTCTTGCCGGTTCTTCTCGATGACTGGGTTGTTTATCCGAACCGGTGTTAGTTTTAACGTTAACAAGAGCCTTCTCAGGGCCTAAATTGAATAAAGTATTTTTGATTTTGAAACATCGATAGTTTACATAGTACACGCTGAGAGACCTCTCAGATAGCAGAATGTTTACAATATCTTTATAAGATATAGCCTATGCGTTATTTTAATATACATATAAGCTATATTAATGTAAACTTCCACCACAATCTCTTCTATAGCTTTTGAGTGAAAGAGTAACATATATATATTCATCCACTCTCACAAACTTTCTCGTTTATAACTTTACTGTTATATTTAATGAGCAAGTTGTTCAATTAAGTGTTGGTAAGGAAATAACTTATTTTTATCGCTCCCACTTTTTTATTATTTTTCAGACATGATATATAAGTGATTTCCACAGTAAAGGTGAATATAACGACATCTCGTAAGGTAGTATCCATACTTCAATACATTCATTCCAACATCAACCTTCTCTATGCAGTTTGGTATAAAACGAATAAGATACTTCTACTATGTAGAGTATAAGTGTTATTCTGATTTCCTATACCACTGTTTGCTTTGATATATATGTAACTCCTTCTATCCATAGTATAATAAAACTGTAGAATAGTCCTGTTTGTAAATTAAAAGTATTTACTAAAATGGAACTGCAGGTGACATAAAAACTATATAGAACTATTACACGCATATGTTTTTAGTAATTTGAAAGTAGTTTGAGACAAAATATGAGCTTTATTTCGTCAAAAACGGCAAACGGAAAAAAAAGATATTTCAATTTAAAAAATTCGAAATCTGCTCGGCTTAGTACAATTTATATGAAAAATAAAAAAGATGGCGCTTCATTAATTTATTTCTACGTCTTGCGACTATATATCCTAATGTAAGTAATGTAAGTGGTCGAGTTAATGAAACAAACAAACTTTTCGTTTTATGTCCCTAATTATGATTGTTTAGTAAAAATACGTGAACGAAGTCACGAGTACAACTAGTCATAATCGAATAGCCTAAATCAAATTTGCTATCCGCGTCTACGTGTGTGAATCGTTACATATCCTAAGCTGTACAACAGATTTTAACACCGTTTTCACTGACAATTACTATCGAAAAGTTTCTATGTATTATAATAACAAATGAATATTATATTTATAGAAAATACAGAAATGTCGATGCTCCAAGTCATAAAAATATATCTGGTCGCTTACATTGTTAATGCTGGCTAAATTTTATCAGATACGTCAGAAGCGCTCCAGAAAAGTCAGGGATAACATGTGGTTATTTTTACATATTATTGAAAGTAATTGGTTATCTGCGAAGCTATTTCGACAAACATGATTTTAATGATGGCTTAGTTGATAGTGTGGACGTAGGTTTGAATGAACCCCCTCTTGGTTTAGCGTGTTTACCATCTTAGACACATCGTCATTTAACATTAGATTAGATTAGATTGTGTTCAAACGGATAAAGGATAGAAAAAATAATAATTGACCTTTATTGCATATTATTTTAATACATTTTCTAAAAGATATCACTGGCAATTACTATCGAAAAGTTTCTATGTATTATAATAACAAATGAATATTATATTTATAGAAAATACAGAAATGTCGATGCTCCAAGTCATAAAAATATATCTGGTCGCTTATATTGTTAATGCTGGCTAAATTTGATCAGATACGTCAGAAGCGCTCCAGAAAAGTCAGGGATAACATGTGGTTATTTTTACATATTATTGAAAGTAATTGGTTATCTGCGAAGCTATTTCGACAAACATGATTTTAATGATGGCTTAGTTGATAGTGTGGACGTAGGTTTGAATCCTAGCAACTTAGTCGGAGTTTTCGGTGATGGAAAACATCGTTATGAAACCATGCTATGTCCGCTTGGTCAGCTACCACCCTCAAGTTGAAAACCTGCAGCTGTACTCGATAGCCAACCCCCTCTTGGTTAAGCGTGTTTACAATCTTAGACACATCGTCATTTAACGGATAAAGGATAGAAAAAATCATAATTGACCTTTATTGCATATTATTTTAATACATTTTCCAGAAGATATCACAGAAATAAGATTACGTGCAAACAAGAGTTGTTCGGGTAATAAATAACACACCGAAGCTTGTTTGAATTTGATAGACTGTAATTGTCAATGAGGGTAAAACATTGATCTGAATTGCTCGGACATATACGATGTTACGTTAATAAGTATATTAGAATCGGGGCCTACCCGAGTCGAGTCGCTGGTATTACAATAAAACACACTTTAACATCAACTAGTGAAACAAATAAATAAATCATCGGAGGAAATATACCCCGAGAAGGAAACTTTCCGGAATTTTGCTCCGAAACTCCATTAGATACTGAGATAACTTTCTGTCGGTCTATCTATAGCTTTATATACAGTTTTTATTGAGATCGCCTCCGTCGGTTGAGCTTATAAAAATAAAACTAACAAGATTTGTATTCGCTTTCTGTAGTTAGCCCGAAGGCTTCAGATGCCTTTCAGATGCTCGGTTGGGATAAAGATAATACAATTTAAAGCATATTGTATACTGGAGGGGGAGCGTCTAACGCATGTACTGGCGATTTATTATCTCTTGTCTATAAAGTCGAATGACTTTTAAAGTAAAATTTAAATATAGTCCGCATCATAGTTTTTGGGCCGCTCTGAATATTAAGCTTTAAGTTTGGTCTTGCTCGGTGTACAGTCAAGTTAAAACTAACAAGATTTGTATTCGCTTTCTGTAGTTAGCCCGAAGGCTTCAGATGCCTTTCAGATGCTCGGTTGGGATAAAGATAATATCATTTAAAGCATATTGTACACTGGAGAGGGAGCGTCTAACGCATGTACTGGCGATTTATTATCTCTTGTCTATAAAGTCGAATGACTTTTAAAGTAAAATTTAAATATAGTCCGCATCATAGTTTTTGGGCCGCTCTAAATATTAAGCTTTAAGTTTGGTCTTGCGCGTAGTACAATCAAGTGGTTAATATAAAACAAATTTAAATATTATAGGAATGTAACATTTAAATTTATTAATATTTAAGTTGTCTCGATATTATATGTACAATATATTCGGTTTTAATGAATTATGATTCAAGTAGATATATGCCTATTATATTAAGTAATAAGAAAGTAACAGTATAATGATCCCGTTGCTACTTTCAGAAGATTTTGTATGTGAAATAAAAGCTTGATTCCGGTCGTGTCGTTTTGTAAACGGTTTGACACATAGTTTACAAAAACCTATTTATATGAATTGAACAGACATATACATATATACGAAATATACAGACATATAGAATATTTGCAAAGAATTAGAGGTAAATGAAGAGACAATGCAAATTAAATCATTACTGGGGTAATAAAATAACAGTAAAATCTACAAATGGACGAGCTGAATAATAAATTGATAGAAAAAGCTAGAATATTAATAGTTCGCCACATCATGTATTTGTCATTCATAATTAAATCCAAATAACATTTAATCACCAGGCTGGTCACTTTTGAGTGATCACGTACTTTAATTGAATGATCCCCCTTATGCAGTATGCAGTGTCTGTGGGATATCTTGTAGCATATATTCATAATGCTAATAATATTCATAATAATAGGTATTATGCGTGTTACAGTACCTTTATTGTACATAAAATACATTCATAATATAAAGAATTTGTAATAAACAACGCTTTCCATAGAAACATCATTTTTTGAAGTCTAATAATAACAAATATAAACAAGATTAACGAAAATAGCAATAACATGTATGTAATTAAAAACAACAAAACTATTCTGAATGCGACTGTACTGCAACTAATAATGACAGGATACATGTGTCAACGTGGGTGCAATAGGGGAAGAGGTACATGCGCGGGCGAGCTTGCTCCCCATTCACCTCGTCTGCATACATCTGACACCTAAATTTATGTTCTGCGCATCTACTTCAGAACGATTAAAAAGTTTGACGCGGACTATACGTAGTAATCAAAATAGATACTAAAATCGTCATTTATCTTTATAAGCATCCTAGTGCGAAGCAAGGTTACACGTACAGACGGAGTATTTTCGTTGGTTCAGCACGACTTGGTTGCGACTTACACATAATCTAAATTTGCAAGTTTGGTGCCTATGTTTAAAGGTTTCAACTATTGCTTCACTCTTGTGAAATACGTAATATGCCCAATATATTTTTAAATAAATAAAAGGTTACCTATGGAATTGCCGTTCTGCATTTCAAATCAAAATAATTTTTGTTTGGCTAAGAATTCTAATTTCAAATTAATTTTATTTTAAAAACATGGAATTCTTTTTCCAAAAGTAGTCATTTGTTTATTGATTAGTGTTACATTTTCATCGCATTTCAATCTTTTTTGTCATCATGGATACGTTAAAAATTCGAGTAATTATGGAATATGAGTACCGTCGTGGCAGCAACGCGGCACAAGCGGCACGCAACATCAACGACGTTTACGGAGCTAACACTACAAACCAACGCACCACCTGTTATTGGTTTGCTCGCTTCCGTTCTGGGAATTTCGACCTGAAAAATGAACCTCGCGGTCGTCCGAAGACTTTGGTCGACAATGACGAATTAAAGGCGATTGTGGAAGCTGATGATACACAATCTACGGCTGAATTAGCAGCAGCTTTCGACGTTAGCGTCAAAACAATATTGGTCCATTTGCGTCAAATTGGCAAGGTAAAAAAGCTTGACAAATGGGTGCCCCACGAACTCAATGATCGCCAGCGCGAAGTACGCGTCGAGACGTGTCTTGCACTGCTCAACAGACACACAAATGAAGGAATTTTGAACCGCATTGTTACCTGCGATGAAAAATGGATTCTGTTTGATAACCGCAAGCGCTCAGCAAGTTGGTTGGATCCTGGTTCAGCACCTAAACAATGCCCTAAACGAAAACTTACCCCTAGAAAAGTGATGGTCACTGTTTGGTGGTCTAGCGCCGGTGTGATTCATCACAGCTTCTTACCAAACGGGGTAAGCATTACTGCAGATGTATACTGTAAAGAACTGAACACAATGATGGAGAACCTGACACATATCCAACCAGAATTGGTCAATCGCTCGTCTCTGCTGCTCCTGCACGACAATACGCGACCTCATACTGCAAAGCAGACGGTCTACAAGTTGCAAGAACTGGGGTTGGAAGTTCTCCGTCATCCGCCCTACTCACCAGACCTTGCGCCTACAAACTATTTTTCCAGAATTTCGATAACTCCTTGGCGTGAAAAAAATTCAATACCTGAGAGGCAGTACAAAATGCCTTTGAAGAATTTGTTGCCGCCCGTCCAGCTGATTTCTTTAAGAAGGGATTTCTTTATCAATAAACTGCCACTGCGTTGGCAAAGATGCATTGATTGCATGGGTGATTACTTCGATTAATACAAAAAAAAATACATGAAATAATTCGTTTAAATTTTTTCATACAAAACGGCAATTTCATAGTTAAAGACCTAATATTAATACCTACAAAACAAGGGCGACAGCTTAAAATTCCTATAATTGAATTAAATCAATATCATGACAGGGACGTCTGTCGATGCTATTATTTCTGGACTGCACTATGTTTGCTTTCAGGTGTATTGACATTATTTTGTCGTGTGTGTCTGTTTTTATATATATAAAAATACCGCTCAACGCGCTCAAAGAAGTTTTCAGTTCAAAAAAATGTTTGCAAATCTTTAGTATACTCATGTTAAGCCTGGACAGGCAGTTAATAAATAATAAGATAAACATACCTCGGTCTAAGCTAACGTTCTACATCGAACGATGTTGTAGCTAAACTACCAAGAAAGTAATTGGAAATTCAATTTGAGAAGTAGGCAAGCCGGCCGCACCTCGCCGTCCGCTCTTATCTTAGCTTTTGTGTTTGACGCAAGGGTCCTGACCGGCTCTGGCAAGATACAGCTGGATAATGACTCAAAGGGTTGCTCTGGTATGCGGTTTAAAATTTTCATTAAATTCAAACAATTTCACCGGCAGCGTGATCACTATATACAAACTAAATTATAGTTATAAGTTCGTCTCATAAGAGTATAAAGTGTTTTTATTTTATTTATATATATCTTCATGTATATAGTTCTTCTGTCCATGTGTTACTCCTCCTAAACGGCTGGGCAGATTTTGATGACATTTTTTGTAAGTATTCAGGTGGATTCAAGAATGGTTTAGATTCATAATTGGAGTTTTTAAAGTGAAAACCTCTTTGGGCGTTTTGATCTGTATTTTTTGACAGGAGATTAATTTATAAATTCACGTCATGACATGTTAGTAAGCGTGACAGACCGTAATGCGATTGCACGGCTTGCGTCAAACTAGCGATGCGTAGTATAGCAGCCTGTGTACATCTAATATTGATATTATGTATTAAGATTGTGCATCCCATCATACGTTTGTTGAATTAATAAACATTATAAAAAAGTATATAATTATTATTCGGAGTGCCAATGCATGCGAAAGAGAGCCTAATGATAATAATTTTAATATTCAAATTATAAAACTTAAATAATTCACACTATAATTCATTTATAAAATAAAAAGGACAAGGTTTTAATACCATTGCTTTGAGTTTTCACATCTACCGGCAGTCCTTATGATTGCCTCCTCTTTTTTTATTATCAAGGCAGGACAAAGTCCGCCGGGCCAGCTAGTGTATATGTAATTATAAATAGTAAAAACTGTATTGAGTATTGTACAAACATAGCAGACTAGGTTTTACTCGCAGCTTTACGCGTGTTCATGTAAATTTGACGTATCCCTGGGGGATAGCACTTTTTTTAGGATAAAGGTACCCTATCTCCTTTTGAGTATCTCTAATAACGTGTGCGCAAAATTTAATGATAATTAGTGAAGTAATTAAGGCGTGAAAGCTTAACAAACAAACTCACAAACTCACATTGACGTTTATAGTATTTGTTAAGATAACTTCGGTTTACTAAGTTTTTATATCAGTCTTCTCTCTCTGGCTTTACGATTCGCTAACTAACTTATGCTACGTTAGCCGTAGTCACCGCTGTTGGTTATAAGTCAACTACATTTTGAGAATAGACATTATTAAATACCACCAATAAAAAAAAGTCGAAGCTGCCGATAAGGACTGCCGACAGAAGTGAAAACTCAAAACAATAAAATAAATGTGTTCTCTTTTGAATTTTCATATTAATTATAGAGTGAATGACAATATTTCAATTTCAGGATTTGTTTATTGAAATTATTAACATTAGTGTAGTTTTCATATCTATTAACACTCGGAGAAATAATTATATATTTTTTTATAAAGTATATCAATCAAGCAAACGTGTGATGAGCTGCAAAAGTATCAATAGTACATGTACCAAGGGCCCTATAATAACGCGTAATAACGCGTCGCTAGTCTGACGAAAGCCGCGCAAGCGCAATACGGCCGGTCGTGCTTATGTAGCATTTCATGACGCGAAATTGTAAATTTATCTCCAACCAAAAATACCGAACAACGCGCCTAAAGAAGTTTTCACTTAAAAAAAATACTATGAATAAATTAAAAAAAAGCGTGTTCCTTACAATTGAAGCAAAGATAAAGTGTCACGTCACGCGTGTTCTCAACTCGACAATCATTGCGGTAAGTTAGTCTGTAGTTTGATTAGCCTCCAATAAGAACTTAGTTAATTGGACTTCTTCCAAAAGTACTTGGTGTCCTCTATCGGCACGCAAAGTTATTGATTTCTTTGCCCCTAAAACTGATATTTTTACACACACGCTGAGTTCGAAAATTATTTCGTTGTCACGCACACTCTGTGTGTTATCACGTCGCTGGCAAATTGACATGTTGCACGTGATAATGTATAACTTATTTTAATAGATTTACCTAAATGTTGCTTCTCGAGAACTTTTTGATTGAATTTTTCTACACAGAACTATAAATTTATTCCCTTAAATTTATGTATATTTATACATACCTTGGCTGAAACGATTTGTAGTGTTGCTCGAATATAGCTTAGTAAACTATTATTTAACTGAAAAAATGATACCTTGCCAGTTATATTTTAATATATGGGTTACAGTATGGGTTGAACCCGATTATCCTGGTCAACATAGCCATATAAGCAGTTACAGCCTATATAGTAGTATATAGTAAGTGAAGATGAGAACAGCGATGAATTACTTTTATTAAACACGAGCGGATTCACTCAATGTCGTCTGCGCGAAATCGGTTATTATTGGGAATTGTATTGCCAAACGCAAAAATCTTAAAAAGCCTAGAACCCAATTGCAGCGTCACATACCGGGTCCAATTGTGCATCTAAAGTATCCAGGAACCCACTCAAATACATACCTAGTTAGTTGGTATGCGAAAAATCTTCTTAAATAAATAGAACCCGATTGCGTGCTGCGTGCTACCGGGTTCAATGGAAATAAAAACTATCCTATATACATATATTGGCAAGAAATGTCTTTCCAGTATTCCCTGGGTTGCTCCTGTGCCCCTCACCTCCGCGCTCCGTCTACGACTAGGCAATAATCTTACCGGCTAATAGTTTTTGTTTCACATTGTCTTCCGACCGACCCCATCATTTAACTTCCTGTAAAAAGTGCACATTTTTCCATGGAATTTCCATTTTAATTTAGCTATTTGTTTTTATAAGAAATTGTAAAGTATACGAGAAACCTGTATCCAAATGTAACCTTGTACAATTTATTTCACTTTTAACATAAAACCTTTTTTGTCTGATATATTAAAATTAGGCGAACTTTTTTGTAAAGCTAAAAGTTATTTATATTTTTACTATAGCTTTTATTCCTTTATTTCAAGCCGTTCAAGCACCGCACGCCCTATTATAGTATTTTTGCCGATTTTAATTATATTTATTGTGATTGAGTATTAAAAAATATATATGTACCAAAATAAAAAGTCTATAGCACTCAAGATAATATGCCTCTATGACAGTGAAAGAATTTTCATAATCGGATCAGAGCTTACCGGAGATTGCCCCGAACATCCAAGCTCGCAAACTACCTTTTTATAATATTGATATAGATATGTCGCTATTTGATTGAATATCCTTAAGTAACGTCTGTTTAAGCTGTGGTAGTCCGGTGAAGCTGTTAATACCTTGCTAGGCCAATAGCATAGTCAGTTCGAAAAAAAAAGCCGAAGCCAACGTTGTAAAATTGAATAAAATTATTATTTTCAAATATTAATTTCTTATTTAGTGAAATTTTAATACCAATATTAATAATGAAATGCCTCTTTTAGAAGTTACTTAATTAATATAATTGTTTTTGTAAATAATATAAGAACCAATAATGTAAATAAATATCAAAAAGAAAGCCTCGTAACACTTGTATTAACAACTTTACAGAAAACCATTTAAAAAAAATATAATGGTATTATTCGTGTAGTTCAATTGTATATTAATGTACATATATTTCTTCAGTTAAGTTATAATTTTAAGCATCCAAGTATATCATACACGGATAATGTTGTTCTTAAAAATGTAATTTACAATGTTAAATTGCGTACAAAAGCCCGAAAGGCAAGTCCGAAACTTACTAATACCATTTGTACTAGTATTTATTTGTCCCTGTTCCTTGTAACATTGCGGTTAGAGAGGCCCTCTTAAAACCAAGTAACCGCACGTTTAATTCATGCTCGGGGCAAACAATTCCATTCGTTTGTTCTGTCTTAATTAGGGTTGACACTTTTATTTTTAGCAGAATAAATTATTCACTACTATACCGTAAGTTCACTTTGGCGTGTGTTACAACTGAGACAGTTTCACACAGGCTTAACTTTTTAAATTTGTATCAACGCAAAGAAATAAGTTTAAAGAAATTCCATACCTGTTGCTTAGATCATGTTACCTACATGACATAAACATTCACAATTTAGAATTTTATAGTAATGCACAGTTCCAGTCAGTCCTCTAATACGGCCTCAACCCCACGCCGCGATACACGGCTCGCTTGCACTATCATTTCGCTTTTCTACTTTGTGACCTACAGTCTGCTATGTAACTGTTATGTATAGTAAATTATAGCGTGACGTTAAATAATCTATTGTAGCCCCATTAAATAGGCAAAAAAATGCAAAAAGATTTTATTAATCAAATTCTCTTAATAATTCGCAATCTATACACATAATAAGAATTTTTTAGATTTTTTTTGTAAAAAATGGTGCAGGTGTCTTGGAATAAGTAATAGAATACATTTCAATCATTTTTAGAAATGTCTGCCCGTTTGTTTGTTTGCACACATATCACTGCTAAAGTACTGCGTTCACGATAACACCGGATCAAGAAAATCATAAAGCATTTCCTCTGGTATTATTAAAATAAATAGTTTTGTTTTCATTAAAATCGGTTTACTCTATCAAAAGTTATTGTAATTTTAATGACGACGCGACTTCAGTACGAGAATAAGGTAAAGTTATTTTAATTTTAATGACGACGCGACTTCAGTACGAGAATAAAGAAACGTTATTGTAATTTTAATGACGACGTTTTTAGAAATGTCTGCCTGTCTGTCTGTTTGTTTGTTTGAACACATATCACTGCTAAAGTACTGTATTCACGATAACATCGGATCAAGAAAATCATAAAGTATATCCTCTGGTATCATTAAAATAAATAGTCTTGGTTTATTTACAGCCGGTTCACTCTATCAAAAGTTATTGTAATTTTAATGACGACACGATTTAAGTACGAGAATTTTTACATTAAGTTCCACGCGATAGGTGTCGCGGGCACGGCTAGTATGATATAAATACGATGACAATTTAATTATAAGTTTTGTGTAAAAACCGCGAGTATAAGGTTTAGGGAGGCCATACTACGATTTTTTTGTGGATTGTAAAATTACTTTAATTTTCGATAACTGTCAGCGATTAGTGGATAAAGAAAGATATAAATTTGAATGTAATTAGGTTGTGTATTCAAATAAATAATAATATAATCATAGTAGTATATTTGAGTTAAAACAAAAACTGTATTGTTGTCATATCTAGTAACTTTATCCGTTGAAATATGTTCAAATAACTATATAAGACAGAAAAATAAATACAATCTATCTTTTCCCTTTGTCGCAAACAAGATAAAACAATTGTTTCAAACTTTTAAAATTGTTTTTTTCCTGACATTCTGTAAAGCGGGGTCCGGATTAATCCAAGTAAGTCCTTCTCATAATAAACAATGAGTTTTTAAAACATTTAAATGTATAAGTAACTTTACTTCAGTGGGGAATATTAATCAATTCTCTTATGTTTTCAGTCTATTTACAATTTTATAAATAACGTATTTCCTATATAGTGTTTTTGTTGTAAATTAACTATTAAAGTAACCAAGGATAGATAAAATGTATAATAGTATATTATAAATGTGAAGGATAAAAGTAACGAAATACTTATTCAGGCCTGAACTACCTCTATATCAAATTTCATTGCGATCTGTTGAAATATTTAATAGTAAATAGGTAATAAAATAAGAAACATAATTTGTATATGAAACACATAATCCTTAAATATTAAAACAAAGTCCTCTGCCACGTCTGTCTGTCTGTCTCTTCGCGATAAACTCAAAATTTACTGAACGGGTTTTCATGAGATTTTCACTAGTAGATAAAGTGATTCATGAGGTCAAGGTTTTTCTTATTATCAGGGCGGAACAATGTCCGCCAGGCCCGTTAGTAATACATAACACAATGCAATGCAACGATATACTATAGTATACAATATAGTATAGTACAATATAATATGAATTATATTAAACATATAGGTAACCAAGCTATGTTCAGTATCTTGTAAGCAAATGACTTTAAGTGCCTAGACTGGATAGTACCATATTACCTAAATAAAAAAATTCATACAAACCTTTAAAGCAGTTTCCGAGACACAAATGACATATATACATATAGTATATATAAGTAGTTCACCAGTAGATAAATTGATTCATGAGGTGAAGGTTTTCCTTATTATCAGGGCGGAACAACGTCCGCCAGGCCCGTTAGTAATACATAATACAATGCAATGCAATGATATACTATACTATGCAATATAGTACAGTATAATATAATATGAATTATATTAAGCATATGGGTAACTGAGTAATGCTCAGTGTCTTGTAAAAAAATGACTTTTAAGTGCCTAAACTGGATAGTACCATATTACCTAAATAAAAAATTCATACAAACCTTTAGAGCAGTTTCCGAGACACAAATTACATATATACATATAGTATATATTCACTTAATATTGTTATATATGGTATGGTATAGTAAACGTATATATTAGCGTGTCTAGTTTTTGTCTAAGTAACCATAAATCAAATCAGACGCATGGTCACACTAACTCGTCTCGGGACGACGCTTTTTTGGAACATACATTAATCAGCAGTATATTGTAGTAGTAGAACCTTCAAGGACATACTACTCTCAAGGTAACCTAAATATGCTCGTAACTGTTTTTGAACTGTCTAGTAAACTTACTTGAAGCATGGTCACACTACTGTGACAACTTAATTTTGAACAATTTGTAGTTTTGTTATTACTATTAAGCGTCTAGTGTTCACAATTTGATCAGTGGATTTTATATTTTGTTCGTAATCTTGTATTATTTGGTTCTATATTTTGTAATATTGTTGGTGTTTTACAAGAAACATTTATTTATTTATTTACAAGGCACACATTACAGATAATAAGTAACTATGTTTACAATTACAATATATAGTTTATTTTTTGACAGCTATATTATCAAAAACTATATGCATGCACAAATATGCTTAACAAATATAATCATACAATCTTATAAAAGTATGCTAACTTAAAAATATATATGATATTAAGGAGAAAACCTGTGGTTGTTTTTGTTTTAGCTTTCTCATTTACTTAAGTTATTTGCTGTAGAATATAATAAATATGTCGTAAACACCTATAATTAAGATTGCACTTATATAGAGTCATTAAAAATACATGTTATGTACTATTCTAGTGTAAATCTTGTTGGTGTTTCTAAATAAATAAATATGTTCACTTAATATTTTTGTATATGGTATGGTATAGTAAACGTATATTAGCGTGTCTAGTTTTTGTCTAAGTAACCATAAATCAAATTAGACGCATGGTCACACTAACTCGTCTCGGGACGACGCTTTTTTGGAACATACATTAATCAGCAGTATATTGTAGTAGTAGAACCTCCAAGGGCATACTACTCTCAAGGTAACCTAGCTATGCTCGTAACTGTTTTTGAACTGTCTAGTAAACTTACTTTAAGCATAGTCACACTACTGCGACAACATAATTTTGACAATTTGTAGTTTTTTTATTACTATTAGGAGTCTAGTGTTCAAAATTTGATCAGTGGATTTTATATTCTGTTCGTAATCTTGTATTATTTGGTTCTATATTTTGTAATATGGTTGGTGTTTTACAAGAAAATTTTATTATTATTACCTATTCGAAGATGGCAGTATTATTTTTATTTTTTATTGTAGCATGGCAAAATAACTGCACTGTGTCTTATGTTAAGCACAGTACAATCCAAAAAAAATGGCGACCACCAAGTGACACATTAGGCATCGCCGGTCGCCGCTGTCATGCCGGCCTGCGAAAAGCTGGATATGCACAGGCTGATCCCGAAACGCGACCCGCAGAAGCAAATCACTATGACGGGCTGTTTCGCCATATACATGGTGATTGCGACCCAGTCGGGCTGTAAAACCCTACCACCCCGCTTTCGCCAATGCCTCGTTTGCCTCGTTCGTTATTCAGCAAGGTGCACCATGTGCAGGTGAGGTTGGCTTGGGTGTCTCAGGTCTTAGATGTTATTCGACACCCCTTACACCCCCATAATACAGAAGACAGGTTGTCCAAAATATAACTATATATAAAGAATACTAAAGATCGTTAATAGCTGCTAAATATAAAGGAAAAGTCAAGGCTCTCATAAGAACTGCCGACAAAAGTGAAAACTCAAAACAATGGAATAAATGAATTCTTTTTTGAAGTTTTAAATCGATTATAGTCTGAATAAGTTTAACGGGCTGTAAAACCCTACCACCCCGCTTTCGCCAATGCCTCGTTTGCCTCGTTCGTTATTCAGCAAGGTGCACCATGTGCAGGTGAGGTTGGCTTGGGTGTCTCAGGTCTTAGATGTTATTCGACACCCCTTACACCCCCATAATACAGAAGACAGGTTGTCCAAAATATAACTATATATAAAGAATACTAAAGATCGTTAATAGCTGCTAAATATAAAGGAAAAGTCAAGGCTCTCATAAGAACTGCCTACAAAAGTGAAAACTCAAAACAATGGAATAAATGAATTCGATCCGAATGCAAAATTTGCTAACAGTAAATTTGATTTATTTGACCACAAACTTCTAAATAAGGTAATATGACATAAGTTTAGTAATAAATTATACCTAGTTTAAGATAGATAAACCTTAAAATATCTTTGTTCCTTAGGAGACATATGTGATTCTAAAATCGGAATAGAAGTAGTTTTATAAAAGGCAACTCTATAGCAATCTGTATTTTTTTTCCGTCTATTAAGGAATTTATTCATTACGGCCATCTAGATATGACCTCTTATAAATATGTTTTTTTAAACAATTATCTCAACATCTCTCTTACTATATTTATTATACTTTTAGCGTTAGAGCACAATCTCATTTGATGATAAATGACAACGTGGTCTAAGATAGTAAACACGCCAAGCCTAGAGGGGACTGACTCAAGTGAAGCTGCCGAAACACACCAACATGTACCTGGCTACAGACGGACTTAGAAAAAACCCTACCACCATCCTACAGTTTCATAACGAAGTTTTCCTTCACCTGAACCTGCAACTCAGTTGCAAAGATAGCAGTTGCTACGTCCATTGACGTTGTATCCGAACACGCTATCAACTAGGGCACCATCGCTTAAATTATGCCTAGGGCATTTTCATTCCCAGTTAAATCTAAAACTGATGGTATTCAGGAGTGTATTTTTATCAATAAAACACGCCTATGTCGAGTATGTCTGGTACAAGCGCAATACGTCACAAGCGTATTGAGGTTATCGGTGAAGTGAATCCATAAGGTCCATCCCTATAATGTTTTATAATATGTGTAGTATAATCGCTCAACGTGACTATAGACAAACAGAGGGGAAAAGGTACTAATTTGTTCTGTCTTCGCTTGTCTATTAAGTAACGCGAATAGACAAATAACAAGGGTTATACTAGAGTACTGAAAGATATTAAATCTGGTGATAAATCAAACCAATTCAGTTCTGTCAACGAACTCGTTTAGCGCCGGACGTCGCGTCGCAATGAAACGTTTTCTAGTCCCATTTACATCTGTTAGTCTCGGTGGATTGGATTTTAAAATGGAAACTAATTCTCGAAATTGCATCAGGGCTGTCGTTTTGATAATAATATATCTTTAGCGGTTATAATCTTTTGGAATATCGATTTCTTAAAATATTTATTCTTAAAACTTACAAGAACCTTCTTACTACAATCCAATTGTACGTATGACTCGTTTGTACAATGAGCTCGCATCCATCATTAGACATATTTGACCGTCGAGCTTGTAAATTCAATAGGATATTTAAACACGTTTTATATCCATGTTTATGTAAACAAATGTCGGTTCTATATTTGTTTTCTATTTCTCATGTTTATCAATATTTAATGTTACATAATTTAATTTTTCATTATTAATAATGCTGTAAGTTGTATCGATGTGATAAAGCGTTGTAGGTTTTCAATCTAGTATGCTCCTTCTTATTATTGTTATTATATTATTCATCGGATTGTTGTAGGTGGTAGAGCCACGTTAAAGTTATTACTGGTTTCAACATAAATAGGTCGGCTCGCCCGCGGTACTACCACACGACCCACAGATACACCCACGTGAAATTACAGTGCTCGCATTGTTGCGTTTCGTTCGGTCCTCCCCCCATACACAGGATGGCAACGCACTTCTGACGGTGCTAGTGTCTATGGACGGCGGTGATCACTTAACATCAGGTAACACGCCTGTTCGTTTGCCTCAAATGATATAAAAAGAAACTGTTGACTGTTGCATTGTCCACAATTGTAAATAAATAAGTAGTAATGCAGTAGCAAAATATTAAGCAACGAGAATATTAATTAATCTATCCTTGCAATATAACAAACGAGTTTATGAAGATGGATAGAGATTTCTGTTACCCTTTCACCCATAAAGTACCAAAATAATTCTGATAAAACTTCAGAGTAATATAGTTTATCCATCAGAGTAACACATAGGCTATAATTTATAAACATGTTGTTTAAATTGACCAATATACAACGATAAGTCTTAAGTAAATGGGAAATAATTTTGCCATGCGAAAGCTAACACGGTAAACCGTTCGAGTTAGACTAAGATAATATTTGGTGTAAACATTAATATCATCCGACTACTGACATCTACCGATCAGTAATACAATTTATAAAGACGGACACATACAAACACAGACGAAGTAGCAGACGACTGTTAGTATACATATTAGTAGAGTTGTAGTACCTGCTGCGATTTTCTAAAATGATAGAGCCGATTTTCATGAACATTTTACTCACAGATATAGTGAAAATGTATATAATTATTGCTCGGAGTGTCAATAGATGTGGAAACCAGGCTAATGTTAGTAACTTCAATTAAGAAACTAACTTATTCAGACTATAATCGATTTAAATTAATTTATTCCATTGTTTTGAGTTTTCACTTTTGTCGGCAGTTCTTATGAGAGCCTTGACTTTTCGTTTATATTTAGCAGCTATTAACGATCTTTAGTATTCTTTATATATAGTTATATTTTTGACAACCAGTCTTCTGTATTATGGGGGTGTAAGGGGTGTCGAATAACATCTAAGACTTGAGACACCCAAGCCAACCTCACCTGCACGTGGTGCACCCTGTTGAATAACGAACGAGGCAGGGTGCACCACGTGCAGGTGAGGTTGGCTTGGGTGTCTCAAGTCTTAGATGTTATTCGACACCCCTTACACCCCCATAATACAGAAGACTGGTTGTCAAAAATATAACTATATATAAAGAATACTAAAGATCGTTAATAGCTGCTAAATATAAACGAAAAGTCAAGGCTCTCATAAGAACTGCCGACAAAAGTGAAAACTCAAAACAATGGAATAAATTAATTTAAATCGATTATAGTCTGAATAAGTTAGTTTCTTAATTGAAGTTACTAACATTAGCCTGGTTTCCACATCTATTGACACTCCGAGCAATAATTATATACATTTTATTAAGTAATTAAGCGAATGATGGGCTGCACAATACTCAATACAAAATATCAATATCACATAGGCCGCTATACTACGCGTCACTAGTCTGGTGCAAGCGCAACTGCAATATATCACGCGTAATCATAAGATTTTACCCATCCAAAAATTTAAACACGCCTATGTCGAGTATGTCTGGTACAAGCGCAATACGTCACAAGCGTATTGAGGTTATCGGTGAAGTGAATCCATAAGGTCCATCCCTATAATATTTTTTTTAATCGCTCAACGTGACTATAGACAAACAGAGGGGAAAAGGTACTAATTTGTTCTGTCTTCGCTTGTCTATTAAGTAACGCGAATAGACAAATAACAAGGGTTATACTAGAGTACTGAAAGATATTAAATCTGGTGATAAATCAAACCAATTCAGTTCTGTCAACGAACTCGTTTAGCGCCGGACGTCGCGTCGCAATGAAACGTTTTCTAGTCCCATTTACATCTGTTAGTCTCGGTGGATTGGATTTTAAAATGGAAACTAATTCTCGAAATTGCATCAGGGCTGACGTTTTAATAATAATGTATCTTAAGCGGTTATAATCTTTTGGAACATCGATTTCTTAAAATATTTATTCTTAAAACTTACAAGAACCTTCTTACTACAATCCAATTGTACGTATGACTCGTTTGTACAATGAGCTCGCATCCATCATTAGGTATATTTGACCGTCGAGCTTGTAAATTCAATAGGATATTTAAACACGTTTTATATCCATGTTTATGTAAACAAATGTCGGTTCTATATTTGTTTTCTATTTCTCATGTTTATCAATATTTAATGTTACATAATTTAATTTTTCATTATTAATAATGCTGTAAGTTGTATCGATGTGATAAAGCGTTGTAGGTTTTCAATCTAGTATGCTCCTTCTTATTATTGTTATTATATTATTCATCGGATTGTTGTAGGTGGTAGAGCCACGTTAAAGTTATTACTGGTTTCAACATAAATAGGTCGGCTCGCCCGCGGTACTACCACACGACCCACAGATACACCCACGTGAAATTACAGTGCTCGCATTGTTGCGTTTCGTTCGGTCCTCCCCCCATACACAGGATGGCAACGCACTTCTGACGGTGCTAGTGTCTATGGACGGCGATGATCACTTAACATCAGGTAACACGCCTGTTCGTTTGCCTCAAATGATATAAAAAGAAACTGTTGACTGTTGCATTGTCCACAATTGTAAATAAATAAGTAGTAATGCAGTAGCAAAATATTAAGCAACGAGAATATTAATTAATCTATCCTTGCAATATAACAAACGAGTTTATGAAGATGGATAGAGATTTCTGTTACCCTTTCACCCATAAAGTACCAAAATAATTCTGATAAAACTTCAGAGTAATATAGTTTATCCATCAGAGTAACACATAGGCTATAATTTATAAACATGTTGTTTAAATTGACCAATATACAACGATAAGTCTTAAGTAAATGGGAAATAATTTTGCCATGCGAAAGCTAACACGGTAAACCGTTCGAGTTAGACTAAGATAATATTTGGTGTAAACATTAATATCATCCGACTACTGACATCTACCGATCAGTAATACAATTTATAAAGACGGACACATACAAACACAGACGAAGTAGCAGACGACTGTTAGTATACATATTAGTAGAGTTGTAGTACCTGCTGCGATTTTCTAAAATGATAGAGCCGATTTTCATAAACATTTTACTCACAGATATAGTGTTATTTTCACTTTTAATTCAGATAAGTGCTTATAAGACAACAAAACTATTTTTACGAAAACTATGAATAAGAAATATTTATAATATTAATTCTAATATAAATAATCATCTTACAATAGTTCCTTCATTATATGAAACGATAAGTCGTAAGATATGACTCTTGATAAAATGAGAAATTATGAACTAAAATACGTTCAAAGAAAATATATCAGTTTGGCCATTGAATTCAGATCTCGCTAAGGTACTTTAGACTATACCTAATATTTTATTTATGTTTACTAACTTATCAACAATTTCGTACTTGAGCAATTTAGCAAAAACTTACTTAGTGTAAAGGTATGCGTGGAATTCACGCGACACTGGACACTACTTCATTAGTTTATTATATGTACGTGACACCATGATTTTTTTCCAAAATAAGTAATCTAAGTTACACTTCATAATATCAACTATCCGCCAGTGGAATTCGCGTCCAAACCGTTCCAACCGTTTCGGAGATTGGCCGAGACAGATAAACAGACAAAAAAGGGGTTTTTTGTCATAACTATCATGTATAAGTAATTACATATCCGTTTAGTAAGCAGCTAGTAGTTTGAAATTACAACTAGACTTCCAAGTTTATTTATTTGCATAGATTTAATACTGAATAAAAGCAAATTGTGTTACATTTTCTAGTGGAAATACCACACAAACTGTTATATTTATTGACCAGCGATAGATTTACAATTTACCAACAGTTGCCTTATACACTTCTCGGTACGTGTCTAGTGGACATAAGCGGATGCTAAAACGTGATAAAAGGGAAGACACTATGACTGGCTTCATTAACATGGAATATATGTAAGAATGCCAAATAGATAGACAGCCCTCGTGAAAAGGAAATCAGAAGATGAACAAATTCGAACCTTATTTCTTATTCCTTTTCCATTGAAAGAGCTCCTTTTATAGCGACCGTAAGGAACTGTAAGAACAGATAATGGAAATTTCAAGAAAGCATAACGGCTGCATAAAGAAGATAATGGATCTGTAGGAAGCGAAATAAATTTTATACATGGACAATAGAAATGACAAATTTTTGTTTTCATAGTATAAAGCAAAGTCCCCTACCGCGTCTGTCTGTCTGTCTGTTCGCGAAAAACTCAAAAACTACTGAACGGATTTTCAAACGGTTTTCACCAGTGGATAAAGTGAGTCATGAGGAACGTTTTGGTATATAATTTGTTAAGGGTTTTCTTATAACCTGGGCGGAACAACGTCTGCCGGGCCCGCTAGTTATATATAAAAGCCAGTGCCATGATGTTTGTCCACGATGAACTCGAAAACTACTTGACCGATCTTCATGAAAGTTAGCATTTATGTATAATATGTCTATACAACTAGTTGGACTATTCCAACTTTTTCCAACAATTTATATTTCGATTAATGGTCTCTATATTTTTAAATTCCAAATCAAATGAATGTTATTGTTATTAGCTGTAAGTTTCACCAGTCTCGAACAGATGGCGCTTTAATTTAGTTAGTTACCAAAAAATCTAGGACCGACTGTTATAGATGTCTCATAAATGGCGCCACAATATAAACATATATAATTATTTTAAAATTGCGAAAGGTGTCTTCATATGTTTAGATGTTGAAATTAGAAGTTATAGAGTAATAAGCAATTAAAATGATATGTGATATATTCCATTCTCCAGTTTTCATTTATCTAAACTATTCTCAACTTTAATTATACCCGTACAGGTGATCTGTTTCAAACGCTATACTGCCTGATGCACACAGTATTCACACAGAAATTAATCAATCCGTGTTATATACATTTTAGATTAGTTCTCGTATATCAACAGACTGAGATAATATTCCTTATAGATATCAAATGACGTACCCCTAATAGCCCGGAAATACAAGCCATGGCTGTGAAATTGGAAGGTATTCTTTATGTCGTCCCAATTATTTATAGAAAGCCAGGCGCGTCACTCAAGTCAGGACTGACTACTGAACTTTCCTACACACTCGCTATAATTGTCACGATCCACGATGTTAAAAGAAGAATTGGTGGTATTGATGAATCATTAACTAACGAACACGATTATAATTCTGAATATACCAATATTTTATGCAATTATTCTAAATAGTCTTTATTGAGTTCTGTTTTAATTAAACAAGTGTGGAATAAAAATTATATAAAGCTGGAAAGGGTAATTTGTGGTGCAGGTCGTGAAGTGGCGGACGAGATGTAAAAGAATTAATTGAATGCATTATTAACACTAACACAGTTCTATCAAAAATTAGCTAACTTACAATTAACATAATTCGAATACCTTATTTACATTATTTCATGTTAATCCAACAATTAGTGCATCATTATTACAACTACGTGTTACAGGTTGAATACTATGTAAAACTTAATAATAAACCAAAATTGTCTATAACCTCAACCTGAATATAAATTACTGCTGTCTAATCTTAAAATCCAATGGATAGTTCCAGAAAATATGATCTCCTACAAGCATACACTCTATTGTTATATAATTATTGAAATAAAACTTCTTATGGTAGGGGTTTTTTATTACGCATTCATGTATTTGTGTGTATGAGTGTCTGTTGAGTCTAGTAGTATATAAAAAATGAGTAAATGTATAGTTAACTATTTATATCACGGGATTTCATATACTATATAGTTTATGAGCATTGTCCTCCGCGTGTACAAACAGATACACATAATGTTTTTTACATATAGAAATTAAAATAATAATTCGTCAAAGTTTTAGCGTTTGTAGTTTGATATAATAAAACGCGTTTACGGTAAAATTGTATAAATATAAGAGCAATGGAAACACGCGACGGTTACGTTTTGACTGAAGTTGAGAGCGACCGTATTTTCAAACACTTAAAAACGTTGAGATTTTCATTTAACCGTCTGAAAGTTATATAAACATGAAAGATTTGACTACAGAAATATTTTATTAAAGAATTTTAATACACAATTTTTATGTCAAGTGACGATATAATAAGTATATTTTTTTTTTATATCATAGTTGGCAAGCGAACAGGTGGGTCACCTGATGTTAAGTGATCACAACCGTCCATGGATACTAACAACACCAGAGGAGTCGCAAGTGCGTTGCCATCCTTTAGGGGAAGGGTTAAGGGAGGGAGAGGGAGAGGAGAGAGGAGCGGGGAGGGGAGGTGGGCCTCCGGCGCTCTCATTGACCGAACGAAACGCAACAATGCAAGCACTGTTACTTCACGTCGGTTTTCTATGAGAGGGTGGTACTACCCCGGGCGAGCCGACCCATTCATACTGAAAACAGTAATAATTTCAACGTAGCTCTAACACCATGAGAAAGTAAGAAAAACCGACCGAGTACCGACAGATTTTCAATTCAATACCGGTAGTTAATTAATTAGGCAAACATTAAAATTGCTTAAATACCGTACTATGGTTGTGTCTCGATATTCCCTTGAAAACTCAAATGTATTGTAATAATAGCTAACGACATTCCACGCAGTGCCTCAACGAGTCATCAGTTGAATCCTTATATTTTTTAAATTAATTATTATTAAGTTTTTTCCCAAAGAGTGTACCTATATTGTATAATAGTAGTCGTAATGTTTGTAAAGTATGACGAATAGAGATTTATAAATAAAGGCTGACGGCAAGATGAAAAAAAAAAATATTTCTATTTTTTTTATTTGGTAACTAAAATATCACTCTAAATTAGTATCCGGTATCGCAAGAGACATTCCACAACTTCCGCCAGACGCTTTAAAGCGGACAAAAATTTAGAACTTCGCTTATATCTAAATGCTTGATTTTTAAAAATGTTACCTAGATAACTACATATTATAAAATTAGATTTTAATGACCAAACATCTCGCTAGACCTGAATAATAGGGAAATGTTATTACGAACGTAAGTAATCGCGTGTCAGAACATAAGATTTTATATATTTAAAAATAAGTTGTGTCTGGTCGCTCTGAACTGTAAGAATTAAATGCATAAACTTCACTTTATTGAAAAGTACGTATGCGGTTTTGAGTGTGTGTGTGTGTGTGTATATTTGATTGTACACAAGGATTAACATGCTGGATATCATGGCTTAAGAAGTTCTTCAACCTCTGAAGCAATGTCTTTGCGTAATTAGACCATTTTAGCGTAGTGAGTGCGTAATATCAATAGTCCGTCACATTATCAGACCAAGACGTCGAGAATGCATATTTCATGACGATTATTTTAAAATAATAATTTTATTGTTACGTATAAAGTATGACTTTTATATTTTCCCATTATGCCTAGAACGTTGGCTTCAGAAATTTAAATATTCAGATGCGCTAAGCAAACGCGCCCCTGGAGAACGATGTACATTATGGTAGTGCTGACACTAAACCGTAATACTGTTAAAACTCATATTCATGCAACTTTATATTAAATGTACGCTTCACTGGACTTTCCGACGTATTCCTAAATTACATTCACTGTTTGATAATAGTTGCTCTTATCGTGATGGCTTCTAATCGAAAACAACTCTGTCCAACGTTTGTGAAATACTTACAATGAGCAGTGGTTTCAGACACAGTTAGGTAAGCTTAAAAATATTCCGTATACATTATGACTGTTGCGGACGGAGTTTACTACGCCATTGGGTCGTGACATAGGCATTCACAGTTCGTATATTCTCGGTAATGTTCGATTCTCTCGATTCCGCAACGCAACACTATTATATAATTAAATCTCGATCAGCATAATATCCGACCTACTCTTTATATGATATTTGCTTCACTCCTAATTGTTATAGCATGATCATAGATAATCTAAAAATGAACACAACGAATAAGGTACAAAATGTAAAGGAAACTTTTCAAATCTGGCAAAGAGTTTCATTAGCTTGATCTTTAAAATGTATAATAAATTTATAAGCGGTAAAAGGGGCTTATAATTCGAATTGACAAATAGTAGTGATAACCGGTTATCCAATCACTAATTGGTGAACTAGACAAAGCTATTTGGAGTCCGGTGAAGCTGTTAAGACCTTGCTAGGTCAATAGCGTAGTCAGTTCGAAAAAAAAAGCAAAATAAAATAGATAGAGCTATTGTTTGATATAACCATTAACCATATTGAACTCGGTTTTCCCTACAGAGGCATCTGGCTGCATAACAACTAATTGGCGTGAATTTTGGTTTTCATCCAATTACGTATACTATTGTTTTCTTGTTTTGTTTTTAATAAAACCTTTTGTGCATAATACAATTAATTAAACATTCAAATATACAGAAAAAATCAAAAACACTGTAATCAATTGAACTATTAAGAAGTCATTGAAGAAAGTCTTAACCACCACAGGTTTAAAAAACATTAGACAACCCAGTAATCGAGAAGAAACTCAACAGGGTTTATCTTTTTATCGTACACATTTTCATAATACATTAAAGTGTTAATTCCAGACATCACTATCGTTCACATATTGGTTCAACCTATAGCATTTTCACATCAAAATCCGCTTGATATTGTGCTTGAACTTCTTACAGTCAGGCAAATTGGAGCACATCGAACTATGTTGTAAAAAATAACACTATTACTTTAAAACCACCGTTACTGGTCTTACTGAGTCTGAAACATGGTATTACCAGTTTCTCGCTGTATAACAGAGTACACAGTCAGAGAGTACAGAGTACTATCTTTTTTTGAACAATAATAAAATGATTATTTATATTTTAGCCAAATCTTAGTAACACTCTTATTTATTTGGTTAGCCACTACGACACAGTAAGTGTAAATGACATGTACAATAATGTCAAGTTCTAGGAATGGCCGGTCTATATGCTTTTACAAAGAGGGGTGCTAAAGATGTGCATCAGATTGGGTCGCGATTGCTTAACACCTGGTAATAAGTACGTTACAGTGACTGCCTCTTATTTTGTAATGTTAGCGGCCTGCAAGCCAGAGATACATCGACAACTGCCAAGGGACTGTAGATCTGTTTGTGGTTGCCGTTATAGATTACCATCGACCGTTACAGTGCCGTTCCTCGACTATTGTCAAGCACGTCATATAGCTTTATTTCATCTTTCAGCTTTATTCTTTGTTAATAACAGACAGAGAGAGAGAGAGAAATAATAACAGACAGGCACAATAATTATGTATTTAATAATCTGTTTGATACTCCGTCCGAACGATGTTCTACGACAGTGGTTGGCAAACCTGCCGGGTGCGGCTCTTTCTATCCTTCGCTGTAGTCTTCCAAAAATATCTTTAGCGCAGACACGGAATATTGTGAATTAACTTGCCTTGTATATAAGTGGTTTTTGGAACGCAAGCCTGCAATAATATGCCTGCAAAAGAGGCATATTTTTGGAAACCAATAAAAGCAGGACTAGTCCCTCACAAAAAGAAAGTTGAGGCAGTCTCATAAGGACTGCCGTCAGAAGCGAAAACTAAAAACGATGGAATCACAGTCCCCTTTTGAATTTTTAAATTATAGTGTAAATCATTTAAATTTCATAATTTGTATATTGTTAACATCATGTTTGTATGTTTGTAATCATGTTTGTAAATTGTTAACATTAGTTTCGTTCCCACATCTATTACTACAAGACAGCAATAATTATATACATTCTTATAAAGTTTATCAATCCATCAAACTTATGATGAGCTGAAAAATATTAATATTACATGTACATAGGCCGCTACACCAGTTCTCATAAAAAAAAATTAGCAAAGGCAAGCTCAAAAGTGCACTTTTAATACTATTTCCATAAAAACATCTCTAATAAGTGAAAAAAAGGGTCTTAAAATAAACTTCATTTCACTATTGTTTATATACATTATATTATATTTGGCTCTTTCGGATAACGAGTTTGCCGACCACTATTCTACACTATTAGTAGTTGAATTAATAACTATCATATCGTATCATATCGTACATATCAGTATTATTATCGTAGCTTACAAACTCATGCACCACTGTAAAGTAATTGGTAGCTTGGTATATGCTACCGAAACTCGAATTATCCGTACGAGTCACTATTCACCATCTACAAACATTTGTCTTTGTACATATTACACAGTATCTAACATGTGAATATAGCCTGTACCAGCACGTTTTGAATATACAAGCAACTGCCTGGGATTATGGACGCACTTTTTACGCAATAATAGCAATTATTTCGCAGAAAAATATTGAAGTAAAATTTTTAGTAGGTATATTGAAAAATGATACAAGGAAGTAGATAAAGTACAAAAAGGCGTCTCCTGTGCACATTAAATTTAACCTTCACTCGATTAAAACGTTGAATAACTAATATTACAAACGCGAATGTGAGTCTGTTTGTTTGTTACGTTTTCACATCTTAACTACACAATCAATAGTTATGAAATTTTGGATACACTTTATCAGGGATATAATAAAGAATATAGGATACCTTTTATTTCAGAACATTACTGTTTCTAATGAATAGGTCAAATCCTATATCAACTTGGGCAAACCTGCAAACAAAAGCTAGTATACAGTATTGTATGAAAATTTCGATGACCAACGATAATGAAAATGTGATTGCTTTTTGCCGAGGACATTGAAATAGCATATTTTATTTAAAGTATAACATCTTGCTAATAAAATATAAAATACATTACTTACTAAAACAAAGAATCGTTCAAGCTACTGGATTAGATTCCAATTAACGTCTCCGGGGATACAAGGAGATCCATTATTGTCCAAGAGGATTCATTATACAAATGGATTCAATCGGAAGGAATTTATTTAATTAAAATTATTTCGTGCCGACATTTTAACAAATACCTTGCCGGTTTAGACGTAATGAATGGCGTTTTAGTGTTTACTTACGAAACTTTCTTGTATCTCATTATTGATTCTGTACGTAAATGAATAATATTAAAATTCAATTTCAAATGAAAGCCAAACAAGCTAATACCACCATCAGGTCAGAAAACTAAACAGTCATCGAGAAGAGATGACAAGAAAAGTTAGTTGAACTTTTATATATTTTGTAGGATATATGTATAGAGAAGGGAATCACTTTTATTTACTGATCATTTGCTGTCTGTCAAAACGGTTATACCCAAGGCATTACATTGTGACATTACATTGTTGTAGAATTTAACACTGTTACATAAAAAAAGTTATAAGTTACTAAAGTTTTATAGGTGGTAGAGCCAAGCTGAAGCTGTTACTGGTTTCAGTATGAATGGGTCGGCTCGCCCGGGGTAGTATCACTCTCTCAGAGAAAACCGACGTGAAGTAACAGTGCCCCCCAATACAGGCTGGCTTCTCTGGTGATTGCAAGTGTCTATGGACGGTGGTGATCACTTAACATCAGGTAACCCATCTGTTCGTTTGTATAATATATAAAAAAAAAAAAAAATGGAATCGGTAATTTCTATATATATGGTCAAATAAGCTCAATGGTAGCGTATTTGCCCACACCGTGTCGGATGACGTCATTTCAGATATCACATTATAGCCTGAGTCTTCGGTGAAGGAAAACATCGTAGTATAAACAAAGCATGGTAGCGAGATGTTCTCTAACCATACTAAGCTAACATCAAATTGAAATACCTACCGAACTTAAAGAAAGGGGAGAATGGGCTTCAAGAAGTTTAGCCTATAATAATCTTTGTTCACACGCCAAGTTCATCAGGTGATATTGCGATCAAACTCCAGTATAATCGATAGGAAAATGAAATCTAACCAAATCACGTAATGTAATAATATAAACAAATCAAAGTATATATTTAGTTTCTGATCTAATTACCAAGATGGCTGAATCGATTTTGACGATACTTATTCGAGGAGATACGAGAACATTCCAGAGTATTATTTGAAAAGGTTATCGTGATTAAAACAAAATTACGGTAAAAAGAGAATAAAGACATAATCCAAAGTATATACGCATAAAACACAAAGTTGCTGTGAAACAGGAAAACATTCTTCACAAGATTGATATCTCAGATAATTGGTAAGTCGAAATAGAAATAAGCTATCTGTATGTATTGTCACGTGTCAGCTAAAACCGTTCCAAAGGTTTTTATCTGATCAGAAATTCCTTATTTCCTTATGCTATGTGTACACGTAGATGCTAAGTAATAAAGTGTAATAAAGTATAATCATTGAATCAAAATGTACTATAATATCATATAATGAACTATACTATATCTGAGGGCACAGCAGTGCCCCCGCCAAGTCGAGCAAAAAAGCGGCAGGGCCGTACCATCATCCTTTTCTCGAAACAATTCAGGCCATTTTCGACCCTCTATAACTTCGTTGCGGATAAAACTAGAAGCCTGAATTAACCAAGTAATTAGTAACCGAGCAGGAATTGTATAAACACGGTATATCTCAATTTGAACCAGTAGTTTAAGAATTATAAGTAGTCAAAAACTCTTAATTTTGTCATTCATTGACTGACCGATCGTCAAAACTCTAAGGCCCTTCTAGCAGACATAGGATCTTCAAATTTAGAATACAATTAGTGTTTAGTGTATAAATCAAGGAAAAACTAAAATATTTTGTTTTTGGTTCAGTTTTCTAGATACACTAATTGCGTAAATAACTTTGTAATCCCATATAAATGTATAGGATTACAAAGTTAGATTTGCAACTAATGAATCAGTGTACCTGTATGTATAATATAATGGAATAATAGGTGTATATACGTTATTTGTATTGAAGAATAATAGGTAACGCATAAGGAAAAAAGTAGGACTATCTACAAAAATTAATGAGATGCCATCAAAAACAAAACTTGTAAAAAAACCCAAGTCTCGCAACTCAGTTCTTCTACCGTAAAAAGTTGCGAGATCCATGTAATACCAAGTCGGTTACTTTATTAAGTCACTACGTAGGGGACCTTCTGCTTTAAGTTATTACGTAATTAGGTAACCTAACAACCTCATCTAGTGACCATATTAATATTAAAAATTTAAATCAAATATATTGACGAACAAACAGACGTGGCAGAGGACTTTGTTTTATAATATGTAGTGATATTCATATTATATCGTAATATAACATTTTCACATATTATTTACATGGAAACAAAAATATTTATAGAATGGAAATTACTCTCTTTTACTTGATAACATTATCTCAGTAAGTTAGACACTCTCTAAGAGAAATTGATTGCCGTTCTGTGAAGTTTACTAAGAGAGACAAAGTTGTTCGAACGTGATGCACTAGCTGACATCGACCTCTTTGATAACTCGTCTACAAGGATATTACTCAGTAAACTTATATCATAGTCACGCTTAAACGTATTTAAATGTTATAATAGTTCGTTCACGTTAATGTTTACTTGATAGTCTGTATTGTTTATAATAATAATTCAGTTCGTAACAAAAGGACTTAATAAGACTCTAATGTGGTGACTTTTGGTTTTTAGGCATAAACTTCGTTATTTGACCCTATATTTTGTAATCCCACTGGTGGATTTCGAGTAATGTGATTAATGGAAGGGGACTAGAAATTATAAAATAGAACATGAATTGAGTTGTTACATTTGAAAATGAACTAAATCCGACTTTAATCGTTCATATAACGTATTACATTTTTTTTTAATTTCCAGATTTTCTACACCAATCAAATCAAATTGACTACAGTATGGGGTGCTTCAAGGGTAAAATAAATAGGTTACTTAAGAGTCGGCAACGCGCATGGAACACTTCGGATGTTACAGGCGTCCATAGGCTGCGGTGATCGCTTTACATCCGGCGGACCGCATGCTTGGTTGCTACCGTCGTGGTATAAAAAAAACCCAGGGCGATGTTAAAATTTTGCCGCTCATAAGCTTTTTACTTTTTTTATGATCATATTTCACAAGTAAAAATTTGAAGATCTTGAAAAATAACGTAAAATATTAGGAACGGCTAAAGTTGGATTTAGCTTATTTTAAAATGTAATGTCTCAATTTTTTTTTTATAATAGCACGGCAAAGTGACTGCACTGTGCCATAAATAGGTTACTTAAGAGTCGGCAACGCGTATGTAACACTTCGGATGTTACAAGCGTCAGTGGCTGCGGTGACCGCTTTACATCAGGCGGCCCGCATGCTTGTTTGCTACCGTCGTAGTATAAAAAAAAAACCAAGGGCGACGTTAAAATTTTGCGCTCATAAGCTTTTTACTTTTTTATGATCATATTTCACAAGTACAAAATTTGAAGATCTTGAAAAATAACGTAAAATGTAATGTCTCAATTCTGTGTTGACACAAGAACTCCATAGAAAGTTTTATCAATAGTGTCTCTTTAGGACCATAAACTCTTCACAGCACTTTATATAACAAAATATAGTAGTTACTAGGGAGAAGAAGAAAATACAAAACACTGTCAATTCCTCTAAAAGTTTAAATACCTCCCAGCCACAAACAACAGTTTAAATGGAAACAGTGAGACAGAAAGATGATGATGTTACACCGGCCGATGAAAATATGTTATCGGATGTTACCACGGTCGCTTTTGAAACTATACACGATGTATGTTACAGTTGGCATCCTTTTCATCGTTTTATTCGTTTGCATTCGATTGGCCCGCTCAAATCACATAGAGCAAGCGTCTATATTTTACAAGTTGATGCTCGAAACTTTATGCCTATAAAAAATGCCATTTGTAAAATAAAATTTTAAAAACAATGTCATACGTAATTAAATGTAGACAACAAAATACTCTGAAAAGTCATTCATCTGTTTCTAATAGTTCCTTAAAAACCAGGTAACTCTTTTCAGAGAATAGCCCGGACAAACTCGAGAGACATATACCTGCCTACATTTTAGCAGTCTCACGTAGCCAAACTTAGAATGTGACCAACAAACCCACAGCTGGCTAATAAAGTCTCAAAGCACATTATCGATTAATTTTAATGGTATGGTATGGAATGGTAATTAACAGTACCATGTGAAACGGGTCTTAATGCATAAAGGCTATTACAGGATGGATCAATATGTAACGTCTGAAAATGACGCCTCTCTCTGTGTATCCGCCAAAAACGAATGTAACTGTAATGTCTATAAAAACGTGTTGTGCTATGTTATGTATAATAAAAAGATAATCGATTTTCTTGCCGGTTCTCCTCGATGCCTGGGTTGTTTTCCGAACCTGTGGTAGTTTTGACGTCCATAAGTGCCTTCTCAGGACCTAAATTGAATAAAGAATTTTAGACTTTTTTAAACCAATCCACCTTATTTTATAAAGATTTTTCACTACATACCACATTTAGTAAATTCCATACGGTTGAAGTCGCATTCGCTTGTGACCTAAGTTATTATTGTTTATCAATAAATAAATTAAAGCTGACACTACTTTAGAGTTCAAATACAATATATGATAACAGCACTGATATAATAAATTCAAAATCGATAGCAAAGGTTAAGCGTTGTCTGTGGAAACTAATGACATATACTGCTACATCTTAGCGGTCATCTACAAGAATATTTTAAAGAACTCTCAGTCTGATATCAATAACTTTATTTTGTTTCCATGACAGAATTAAACTAGGTGAACTCTGATAGTTTTTTTTTATATCATAGGAGGCAAACGAACATATGTGTCACTTAATGTTAAGTGATCACCACCGTGCATAGACACTTGCAACACCAGAAGAGTCGCAAGTACGTTGCCAGCCTGTGTTTGGGGGAGGGGGAGGGGAGGTGGGTTATCCGGCGCTCTCACTGACCGAACGAAACACAACAATGCAAGCACTGTTACTTCACGTCGGTTTTCTGTGAGAGGGTGGTACTACCCCGGACGAGCCGACCCATTCATACTGAAACCAGTATAATATTTAACAGTTGCTCTATAAAAGATTTTTTATATAAATTCAGTATTGGAGGATGTTACCACGGCAAAGGATTAAAGACTGAATATCTATGCTGCAATATTTCTACTATTAGCTTCACAATCACATAGAATGTCAATTCTATTTATATATACAAACTAAACCAACGAAAAAGTTAAAAGAAGTAGCAGCTCTGCTTAAGCCTATCACTTCGAAATCGTCATTTGACTTTGAGAAATATTGGAATATTTTTTCTAATCAATTTTCCTCTATCCATTTTAAAAAAACACACCCGGTTGTAGTATTTGATTCCACTGAGCAAATTATGTAGGTGAGCGGTAGGTTTAATGATAATTTTGATATTTCGGTATTTTAAAATGATTCATTTTATATAGAGAGAGTTTTTTTAAACTGTATTTTATTCCTGATGTGTTGAATTTTCACAGAATAAAGTGAGTGGCGTGGTTAACACGGAAAATATGAAAAGAAATAAAAATGTTTGCACGCCAAACATCAAATGAATTCTAGGATCCTAGCGACCTCGCTTTGCCTGATGGTAAGCACAGTACAATCCAAAAACAAAGGCGACCACCGAGTGACACAGTATCCATCACCGGTCGCCGCTGTCATGCAGGCCTGCGACAGATTGGATATGCACAGGCTGATCCCGAAACGCGGCTCGCAGAAGTGAATCACTGTTACGGGCTTTTTCGCCATATTCGTGGTGGTTGCGACCCAGTCAGGCTGTAAAACCCTACCACCCCGCTTTCGCCATTGCCTCGTTCGTTATTCAGCAGGGTGCACCACGTGCAGGTGAGGTTGGCTTGGATGTCTCAAGTGTTAGATGTTATTTGACACCCCTTACACCCCAATTCTGTGTTGACACAAAAACTCCATAGAAAGTTTTATCAATAGTGTCTCTTTAGGACCATAAACTCTTCACAGCACTTTATATAACAAAATATAGTAGTTACTAGGGAGAAGAAGAAAATACAAAACACTGTCAATTCCTCTAAAAGTTTAAATACCTCCCAGCCACAAACAACAGTTTAAATGGAAACAGTGAGACAGAAAGATGATGATGTTACACCGGCCGATGAAAATATGTTACCGGATGTTACCACGGTCGCTTTTGAAACTATACACGATGTATGTTACAGTTGGCATCCTTTTCATCGTTTTATTCGTTTGCATTCGATTGGCCCGCTCAAATCACATAGAGCAAGCGTCTATATTTTACAAGTTGATGCTCGAAACTTTATGCCTATAAAAAATGCCATTTGTAAAATAAAATTTTAAAAACAATGTCATACGTAATTAAATGTAGACAACAAAATACTCTGAAAAGTCATTCATCTGTTTCTAATAGTTCCTTAAAAACCAGGTAACTCTTTTCAGAGAATAGCCCGGACAAACTCGAGAGACATATACCTGCCTACATTTTAGCAGTCTCACGTAGCCAAACTTAGAACGTGACCAACAAATCCACAGCTGGCTAATAAAGTCCCAAAGCACATTATCGATTAATTTTAATGGTATAGTATGGAATGGTAATTAACAGTACCATGTTAAGCGGGTCTTAATGCATAAAGGCTATTACAGGATGGATCAATATGTAACGTCTGAAAATAACGCCTCTCTCTGTGTATCCGCCAAAAACGAATGTAACTGTAAGGTCTATAAAAACGTGTTGTGCTATGTTATGTATAATAAAAAGATAATCGAGTTTCTTGCCGGTTCTCCTCGATGCCTGGGTTGTTTTCCGAACCTGTGGTAGTTTTGACGTCCATAAGTGCCTTCTCAGGACCTAAATTGAATAAAGAATTTTAGTTTTTTTTAAACCAATCCACCTTATTTTATAAAGATTTTTCACTACATACCACATTTAGTAAATTCCATACGGTTGAAGTCGCATTCGCTTGTGACCTAAGTTATTATTGTTTATCAATAAATAAATTAAAGCTGACACTACTTTAGAGTTCAAATACAATATATGATAACAGCACTGATATAATAAATTCAAAATCGATAGCAAAGGTTAAGCGTTGTCTGTGGAAACTAATGACATATACTGCTACATCTTAGCGGTCATCTACAAGAATATTTTAAAGAACTCTCAGTCTGATATCAATAACTTTATTTTCTTTCCATGACAGAATTAAACTCGGTGAACTCTGATAGTTTTTTTTTATATCATAGGAGGCAAACGAACATATGGGTCACTTAATGTTAAGTGATCACCACCGTGCATAGACACTTGCAACACCAGAAGAGTCGCAAATACGTTGCCAGCCTGTGTTTGGGGGAGGGGGAGGGGAGGTGGGTTATCCGGCGCTCTCACTGACCGAACGAAACACAACAATGCAAGCACTGTTACTTCACGTCGGTTTTCTGTGAGAGGGTGGTACTACCCCGGACGAGCCGACCCATTCATACTGAAACCAGTATAATATTTAACAGTTGCTCTATAAAAGATTTTTTATATAAATTCAGTATTGGAGGATGTTACCACGGCAAAGGATTAAAGACTGAATATCTATGCTGCAATATTTCTACTATTAGCTTCACAATCACATAGAATGTCAATTCTATTTATATATACAAACTAAACCAACGAAAAAGTTAAAAGAAGTAGCAGCTCTGCTTAAGCCTATCACTTCGAAATCGTCATTTGACTTTGAGAAATATTGGAATATTTTTTCTAATCAATTTTCCTCTATCCATTTTAAAAAAACACACCCGGTTGTAGTATTTGATTCCACTGAGCAAATTATGTAGGTGAGCGGTAGGTTTAATGATAATTTTGATATTTCGGTATTTTAAAATGATTCATTTTATATAGAGAGAGTTTTTTTAAACTGTATTTTATTCCTGATGTGTTGAATTTTCACAGAATAAAGTGAGTGGCGTGGTTAACACGGAAAATATGAAAAGAAATAAAAATGTTTGCACGCCAAACATCAAATGAATTCTAGGATCCTAGCGACCTCGCTTCGCACCGGCTGTGTAATTTTAAATTTACACTTTTAGATATTTTAAATTTGCCATTTATTTATTGAAATAATAACTTGTAAAGGGCGATTTTGATCTGCCTTAACATGCCCGTAAATCTAAGATATATTAATGAATGTTTTAACACTATATCGGTTAAAATTTGTTCGCAAATAATTAATTATATTTTAATAAGTTTTATATTTATGATTCTTCTGTCCGTGTGTATGTGACTGAACTCCTCTTAAACGGCTCTACAGAATTTGATGATTTTTTTAAATATGTTCAGGTGTCTTCGAGGATGGTTTAAATTCACATTTTGAAACGTTAGGTGGCGCTGCAGATGAATTTTAGTTTTTTTTACATTATCAAGGCAGAACATCGTTTCCGTGTCGGCCAATATTATATGTAAAAGTATGAATTATGAGTTATCCTAAAGATATAAATATATACCATTGTAAACTTTTGTATAGGCCGCTTAGAACTATATAATTGCGTAGTACTTTATTTTTAGAAGATTTTTAGTTTTTTTTAAATTATCAAGGCAGAACATCGTCCCCGTGTCGGCCAATATTATATGTAAAAGAATGAATGTAAAAGTATGAATTATGAGTTATCCTAAAGATATAAATATATACCATTGTAAACTTTTGTATAGGCCGTTTAGAACTATATAATTGCGTAGTAATTTATTTTTAGAAGATTTATGTAGCTTTAACTATGAAGTCGACCGAAAAATATTATTAACAACTTGGTTTCTACGTTTTATAGTTCTATATGTAAAAACTTTCCAAAAGATATTATCGAAAATATAATAAATACAGTTTGAAAATCCGTTGCGCAGTTTACGAGAACTAAAGTCAAATACAAACAGATGGGAATAGGTTTTTTTTTCGAACTGACTGCGCTTTTGACCAAGCAAGGTCTTAACAGCTTCACCGGACTACGGGAATAGGGTCTTATTTTATGTTAGGTATTTGCAAAAAGCAATATGAATTTAAAGCATCATTATAATGGCATATTTATGAACTGTATATATATTGGAGGTCGTTTTTCCTCGTATACAGAGTTTCTCTTGTGGATGTAAGTCGAATGAAACGAATCGTTACACAGACGATCGAGTAAAGTAAGTTTTTTTACTCGCAAGTCTGAAAGCGTCGCCGTGAACCGTGCTCCGTTTGTTCGATCATATGGAACGTACGAGAGCGTAATTCAAAAGTATTTATGTAAATACGTTTGTGAATTTTATAGTATTTTTGTGAAAAAATTTACCGTTATGCCAGGAACAAATTTACCTGCATAATTGGCACACATAACAATGTAAATGATGTTCAATATCTTTAATATCAGAAAGATTTTTACCAATTATTTTGAAATTAAAAATTGATGTCACCATTGGATGTGAAAGCAACAGTTAATATACTCCTAACGAAGCGAGATGTTAAAATGATAAATTGTAAAGTTTAAAATGTAAATAAATATAACTAGTAATTCGTACAGAACAAACTAAGTTTCATTAATTAAATAAAATGTATGTTTCTGCTAAGTTAAGTGTTAAGTTTTTGCTAGCGGCTTTGATCTCTATAATTCGTACATTGCTATGGTCCACCCTGTAAGCCTTTAAACATTAAAACCTGCTTGACATGGTGTTTAAACTCACTATCCGGCAAATCGGTAATATGCTTTAAGACTTTGTAATAAAACCTAACACTATCTATTACCTAAAAACTGCTACTAGTCTTAGTGAGCCTAAAACATCCATAGACCAATTTGTTAATGTTTCTAGTATTTAAATTATATAAGTCTTTTACTAAATCTAGGTTATCTAAGTTATTACGGACCTAGATTAGGTTATCAAGAATGTGTTGAGGGGGTAGAGTTGAGATACTGAATTCCTGAAACTTAATCTTTAATTATTCTCGATGCCCCATAATATAGATTACTCAAACTGCCCGTTTTACTAGTAGGAATATGGTGTTTATCTCATCTACTATCCCCCACAACAAAATACCATAAGACATTAAGCAATGGAGTAAACGAAACAAACCACGATACGGTGCGATAATCATGGCTATCGTGAAATTAACTACTAACGTTGTTTTTAAACTACTCTTCAGACACTACGTCATAGTGTTACTATAAAAATAGAACGTGTTAATATCGAAATGCAACCCACTTGACATAATCACATAAGAATTCGATCGTATTTTCATAATAAGTGTGAATTTATAATTCGTTTTCATAATAAAATACTCCATTTCATATTCACTGTAAGCAGTTCAAACGTACTCGAGTCTGTTTACTGTGTAGTGTGTACATAACATCGCCTCGGAAATCATGTTATGTTATTAAAACACACAGTTCGACGATGTCGCGCGAATGGATTAAATGAAAATGTAAAAATATTTTAAAACCATGCTATTCTGAGGAGTATTTTCAGTTACACGTTAGCTAGGGATGTTCTGAACATATCGATTCTATAGAAAAACTGTACGCCATATTTTTTTAAATCAATAAATTGGCATTTTAATATTTTTTTAACTTGTATATTTCTGTGTTTATTTTACATATACCTACATATATGTTATTATATACACCTGTAATGAGTAACTGTATTTACGGGTGTTTTAGAAATAAATGTGTTTTTCTTTCTTGTTTCTATAAATACATACATTACATTCTTATGAAATCGCGTGGGTGGCTGATGTTACTCGTGTCCGCAGAATGTGTACCTCTCATTCCCCTGTACGTGCTCCCCGGGTGCTGCTAAATAGTAACAAATTTTAGACCGTTGCACAGTTTAACACAAATTGAACTTTACAGTCACAAATACAATAAGCAATCAAGCGATGGTAATAGAAAATGGATGCTCTATTTCTTATTATTATTTATAGCATTAAATAAAATAAAATCGCGTCTCAATTGTTTTGATATTTTATGAGAACTGACAGGTTTATGTGAATTAATTAAAGATTGCTTTTCGTTATAACTAACTGATACCCGCGACATGCTCTGCATCGTTTATTATCTTAACAATATGCTTTTGCATCGAGAAAAAAAGATAAACACTACAACGCTTACTCCATTTTTTACGGTAAAAAACATACATTGTTGAACGTGTAATAATAACTTAATCCTTTATATTAAATGAAGCTATTGTAATATATATATTTAATAAGAATCAAGTATCTAAAAAGTAAGAGCAAATAGTATTGATCAAAATTTATCCAGTAGTTTTTGAATGATGCACGCACACCGTCAGATCTTCATAATTTTATTTATTTATATCGAGGGAGTTACTATTGACCTGCGTTCTTACTACTGACTATATCAGAGGACTTACTAATGACCTGCGTTTGTACTACTGACTATAATAGCTGGGAAGTTACTATTGACTGGCTACTATTTCCCCGTTCTGAAACATCGGTATCGGCAGTCCATGGATCTTGATTACTATTGGCTATCGGCTTTGTCTGAGTGCCTTATAAGGCAACCAGCGACGGGACGCTGGCCATCGTAGTAGTCCGGTGAAGCTGTTAAGACGTTGCTAGGTCAATAGCGTAGTCAGTTCGAGAAAGAAAAAAGAGGACACTGGATATACTCGCTCAGACAGTTGGGCTAGTCACATCTACCGGTAATTCGTCTACATTCAGTGTTGCATTTCTGTATCGGCTAACGTTTTTATTCGATTGCTCTTGCTAGATTGATCGATCAAATCATAACCATGACATCACTATAGATGACGTCATACATTCACATAGTCGCCATTTTATTCTCGCCCCGACATATAAATTGTAATTTGGCACTTGTATAGCTTAGCCTTTGTCGAAAAGCGTAATGTTATGAGTGAAAGTAATATTCGGAAACTTTCTCTATGTGCCAGCAAAGATCTCGTTAAAATCAGCTCAGCCACTTCAGAAATAACCGCAGACAAACAACAAACACTTCAGTGTTATCTATACGTATAGATAGTTGTATAATATTTACACATTTCTATTTACTATTTATACATTTTTTTTTTAAGTTTAATTTTACATTAAGTTTACATACTCATAACTTAGCTTTAAAAATGTTACTATTGTCAACCTAGGTAAGGTCTCTTTCTCTTGTTAGAGCATTTACTTGTTTAATTATTTAAAACAATATTTTTACACAGGTTTTGAAACAGTAAAACCTGTATAAGTGAGATTAGTACGGGCACGTAAATTCTTCCTTTTTTCTCACTTTATGAGATTTCTGTTTTTTTTTCTTATCTTGACAGTAGATGTGACTTGACAGTAAGAATAGTGAAGACCAAAAATATCAGTGGCCACGGAGATATCTATGATTCTTCAGCGATTATCGCTGTCATGCCGACCTGCAAATCTAGTTAGATATACAATGGCTGACTTTGACACGCGACAAATTAAACGACACTCTGTTTTGCATTTATCATCATGTGTATGATGGTTGCGATATCCTTGCTTAGTTACAGAATATGCATCGGCTCATACTGGAATACGAGATGCCTATAAAAATATAAGACCTATTCATAAAATTAATTCCGTTCTAATTGGGAAGGGAAAACTTCTTTAGTCCTGTTGTGATTTTAAATTCCATAAAACGAAAACCTTTAAAAAGAGACAAACATATGGGATTTAGCCTGTGAAAAAACGAGATAGAATACGTTATACAGTATTTCTTATGTTCACGGACTCGTCACTGTATAATGTACTACATAATAGATAGAAAGATAGAAGATCTACAAAATACATTACAAGTGAAGAAATACATATAGTATAAAGGCAAAAAATACAAATTACAATTTAGGATTTAGAATACGTGCGTAGCAAATGCTCCGCGAGTCAGCATACGTAGGAGGTTAGTCCTCCAGTGATGGTGTGTATATTATGTATTGTGTTGTGTAGTGATTACTATTGCAGAGTTATATTTCAAAGTTTGAAAAAAGATGCAGTTGAATGTTAAGTATGAGATAATAAGTACATACTAACACTTGCTCTAGTCCGAGGGTTGAACTCATGTACTTATGTGACGGTGGTAGAGCCACACTGAAACTATTACTGGTTTCAGCATGAATGAGTTGGCTCGCCCGGGGTAGTACCGCCCTCTCATAGAAAACCGACGTGAAGTAACAGTACTTGCATTGTTGCGTTTCGTTCGGTCAGTGAGAGCGCCGGAAGCCTACTTCCCCTCCCTTCTCCTCTCTCTTCTCCCTCTCCCACCCCTAGCCCTTCCCCCAAGAGGTGGCAACGCACTTGCGACTCCTCTGGTGTTGTAAGTGTCCATGGACGGTGGTGATCACTTAACAGCAGGTGACCCACATGTTCGTTTGCCATCTGTGACATAAAAAAAAACTTATATTTGTACGTATGTGTTTTCCAGCGTATTACGCTTACGCCTTGGGGAAAGGCGTCATAATCAGAGTGGCGGGTATCGTTTATATGAATACTTTATAATTTTTTGAAAGCTTTACTCCTACCGCGTGCGAATTGCATACATGTTTTTATTTTGTTTTTTACATCACGCGAACTATGTTAAGAATAATTGTCACTTTTCAATATTATCAGTAATTACAATACTGAAGTTTATCCTAGTAAGTTAAAGCTGACATTTAGAAATAACATTATTATTTAAAATGAAGTAAGAAGGGAATATAATTACACTTATGTTAGTACATAAGACGATGTAAGACGATAAGACAAAGCTAGCGCAATTTAAGATTTTTAAAATTTACATTTTAAATATACAATCATACACATTTTTATTTATTTATACACATTTTTTCTTATAATTTTTTGTCCTAATTGTATCTAATATGAAATTAAATTGGATAATAAGTTGCGAATGATTAAGCATTGTAGATAAACGTGTTTTTTTTTATAATTAACTGTGCGACGCTTTACCTCTGTCACACCTGATGTAAAGTGAAGACGAGGCCTAGGATATAACGCGTTCACGCAGTAAATGCACATTCACTCTTCTTTTGAAGATTGCTACATCATATGCTTCAGGAAAAACAGACACAGGTAGCGCATTTCACTCCCTCGCGGTTCGCATAATAAATGACGAAGCGAAGCACTTCATCCGGATGAAGGGTATGTCAACCGCGAATGAATGGAGGTCTGTACGGCGTCTGGTAGTCCTGAGATGAAATGGAGATGGTGGTATTAGTTGGTGCAGATCTTGTGCACATTCCCTAAAGTGTGGCGGATAAAATACCACAAGACAGGCGACTCTACGTCGATGTTCAAGTGGTTGCAGTTTGGCTGTTATATCAACAGTACGGTTTCCACCATAAATGACCTACTGGGGATCTCCTTGTGTATGCCACTCATAAATGGGGTGAGGCTGTTGAGAGACATTGCGAAGCCTTGGCGGTATCTCTCGACATTTCCAAGGCTTTCGATAAAGTGTAGCACGAAAGCCTGGTAGCTAAGCTCAGATCATACGGAATTCCCAACAGTTTGAGGGCCTGGATCAGGGACTTCCTGAGTGAACGTACAAGTCAGGTAGTGGTGGATGGTTGCTCTTCCAACCCTGTGACAATTGATGCTGGAGTTCCTCAGGGGTCAGTACTCTCTGCAACGCTATTTCTGCTATTTATTAACGATCTGCTCAAACCCGATACCCTCGGGTACGCAGACGATAGCACCGTTACAGAGAGTTACATATCGGGACCTCGTGCTGACCGGTGAAACTGATAGTCTGAGAGAAGATATGATCAACCGCATGAACTCGGCACTTAAGGTTGTATCTGACTGGGGTGATGCAAACCTTGTTGAGTTTAACGCTACAAAAACTCAGGCATGTCTGTTCTCCATGAAACGTAGCTCAACTGTGGACGTTCTATTGAGGCTAAGGCTAAAATGGCTGCAAAAAAATTGGGGGTCCTTTTCAGGGTGAGGCGATACTTTACGCCGGAGCAACTTCTTAATCTGTATAAGTCCCAGATAAGGCCGTGTGTGGAGTATTGCTGCCACCTTTGGGACGGGTCTGCCAAATACCAGTTGGCCTTGCTAGACTCCGTTGATCACAGAGCTCGAAGACTTATCGGTAACGACCCACTGATAACAGCCAAACTGCAACCACTTGAACATCGACGTAGAGTCGCCTGCAGCACGATCACCCTTTTTAAGAATGGGTTGTATGTTGGCAAGCTTCCAAGACTTTGGAACTCTACCCAATTTAAGAGAGAGGCGGAACAGGCGTGTATGACCTACACAGCAAAAAAACATATTTTTCAAAATATGCCATTTATAAGGACATTTAATTTTATTTCATTTATAACTAGCTGTGCCAGCGACTCCGTCCGCGTGGTACCTAATGTAAAAAACAGTGACTAATAAAATCATCTGAACGTATTAAGTCCATCTCTCGTACTCAAGTCGCGTCGTCATTTAAATTACAATAACTTTTGATAGAGAGAACCGATTTTAATGAAACTAAGACTAAATGAAAATGAAGTTTTATCTCGTACTCCAGCAGAGATGCGTGTTCAAACAAACAGACAGACATTCATACAAATGATCGTAATGTATTTTATTACTTATTCAAACAAGTTTTTTTTCACAAAAATAATAAAAAGTACAAATACTTTAGATTTACACTACAATTATATGTATGGAAGAGGTCAATTATAACAGAATATTTGAAAAGTAAATTTCAGATTAAGTTAAAAATATTATTGCCGCCAAAATACCGGGAACTCCGAATTAATTTAGAAAGGTCTCTCCAGAACCCACTTCGAGTCGGGTATAATAACTTATGGCAGGTAGGAGGACATAATTGTGTACGACTGGACTACGACAACCATACGCTAAGTATAACAGCCGCCATACTTGTGAGCTTAGCTGTCGTGTTCCGCATGAATAAGTGAGAGTAAGCGGTAAGTGACTTGACAAACTGACATTGACTCTTGTTCAGTTTATAGTATCTTACAGCGGTTTTTGCATTACACTATACTTTCTATCAAACAAAATGGATTCATTTGCAGTGACCCTATAAAAGAAAAAAAAACTGTTTACAGAATTGTATCTGTTGTTTACTATTATATCATGTTATATCAGTTTATTGATCGGTAATAAGAGATAAGAGATCTGTTAATAAATATGTAAGATTTCAATAACAACTCGATAAATGTTTGTTGTATATTATTGAGTGATGTTCATATATCTATACTAATATTATAAAGAGGTAAAGTTTGTGAGGTTGTAGGGGGTAATATCTGAATCTACTAAACCAATTTTGAAAATTCTTTTACTTATAGAAAGCCACGTTATTCGTGAGTGTCATAGGCTATATATTAACCCGAAAAATGAAAAGACCTTTTTGTGGTTGTCGGATTTGCAAAGCAAGTCTGAGAAAAAACGGTCGAACGAAAACGTTTCCTACGAACGCTGCTTAACGATAAGAGATATATGATTTTTGTTCTAGAGAAAAGTTGTAGAGCTTAATAAAGTAAAAATGTTTACCGCCGAATGAAGGCAAGGGCATGGGTCAGGAAGTTAGTTTATTATTTACTAGCTACTTCCCGTGGGTTTGTACCCGTTTTCTATTCAATAATTATATTATACAAATAAAATAATAACTGACTGACTGAGCAACGGAGCAATGGCGTATTTTCGTACAACTTTCATCCTTAGTGCTCAACTACTGTATAAAAAAGTCGGAGTATTCATAAGGACTGCCGACTTAAAACGTGTGAGGAAACCTGAGAAATGTTCCTGTAGTTACACCATATGTGTAAATATAGAATTATGGAATTATATAATATTATAGAATTATGGATTTCTCGGAGTTTGAAAACGCCAATACGCCGAGGGTTATCATAGTGCTTATGCCCACACTTTCATTCGGGAAGAGGCCTATATCCGTGCAGAGTAGATCTCTTATAGGCTGACGATGATGAAGATAATTACTATTATGTATTTCATAACATAAAATATTTGTAACAACTACATCTTTTCTATACCATATATATACTCGTATATTAATGAATTATACGTATTAGCCTTTCAGAAGAAATTACGCAACTTACAATAAAAACACTGTTAAAAGCCGTTGCATAGTTTTAAAGAACTAAACACATAAACGGATAGCGGCTTTTAAAAAATACTGTTTATTAATATTAAAGTTCGGAACCAATGTTTCTGTGAAATATTTAAAATGTAGTTATTATAATTTAAAAAAAACACAATGCGTGTATCAGCATGTACACGCGTAGGAAGTGAAACTTCTTTGGCCTATACGTATTAAATTATAGTCTAGTCTACCTAGTCTTGCCCTAAATACAGAAACAAATAAAAAAAATTGTATTGTAAATAACATTTATTACTTTTACAGTGTGTTAGTTTAATACATAAATATAAAACAATTTAAAATATAAAAAGCTTATTTGAAGTGGTCTCCATTGGCTGCAATACAATCCTTTAAACGTTGAGGCCAGTTATCAATAGAAGCACGTACTCTTTCCATGGGAAAATTCTTCACTGCCAATCATACGGATTATTTTAGGGACTCCAAATTATCATGGCGTTTAGAGCAAACCATACTCTCTAAAACTGACCATAAATCATAATCCAGTGGATTAAGATCGGGACTAGACGACGGCCAGTCTTCAGCTCTAATGAAGTCCGAAACGATCGTTTCCAACCAAGACTGCGTAAACCGAGCTTTATAAACCGGCTCCGAGTCTTGTTGGAAAGACCATTCTTGGTTATTGAACATGGTGTTGTTAAGGGGCTTCACTACCTTCTTAAGAATGGTATCTTGATACACTTGTGCCGATGTTTTGATTCCTTTCTCACAAAAGTATGGCTCACTTACTCCTTCATAGCTAATGATACCCCACCAAATCATCACTGAAGTCGGATAGTGCCCACGTTGCACTCTGTTGACTAATTGGGAAGCTTCCTTAGAGCTTTGAGCATAAATTCGGTCAGTTTGTTTGTTAAAATGTTGCTCAATTGTAAAAAAATTCTCAACCGTAAACAAACTTTTTCTGCGACCTCCCTTTGCGTACTGCTTCAATAGTTGCTTTGATTTTAACACCCTATTCTTTTTTAAATTATCAGTTAAGAAATGACCAGTACGTCTCCTATAGGCTGCAAGTCCTAAGTCATCTTTTAAAATACGCGACATGGTTCTAGGTGCTATCTCAATCTCCTGAGATAAAATCTTTTGCTTTCGGACAGGAATTCTTCGAATTCTTTCCCTTACTTCATTGACCACCTTTTTCGTACGAATACTACGTGGACGGCCAGATCTTTTTCTGTCACAAACAGAGGAGGTCTCATTGTACCTATTAATAGCCCGGTACACAAACATTTTACTAATACCAAGCGTATGGAGAGTTTTCAATATTGCATTTGGCTCCATACCTACTTTGTGTAATGCAATCACAGCGATTCGGTTCTATTTATCATCCCACTCCATTTTAATATCGCAAAATACAATGTATTAGCGCCAAAATGAGAAAACTCAATGAATAATCATATAAAAATGACAGATTCCAAATTCGAAAGTAATGTTTTGTTTTGTTTATTTTTAATTGTAACAGTATTTATGGCCAGACTAAGCATATATATGAGAATGCTCATAGACTACATAGGTACTATACGAACTCCCGTAGTATATTTAACTAACTATACATTCACAATTTTTTTTATACTACTAGGCCCATACAGACAATTATATATACTTACAGGTAGACACAAATACGTACCTACCTTACGTTTAACACGTAACGCGTAACGAATATTTCTCCTCACCGTGCCAAAAGAAGTTTCATTTCAATAAGGTTATTTATTTTACAGCAATGAAAACAAAATTTCAAAACATTTTATAATAGGAATCATGAACGTATTTGTATCCGATGCACATACATAGAGAGAGTAATAAATATCAGGTAACGGGTGATCAAAATTGTAAGTTTCTATGTCGATTATTTTCAGTCAGAAATGCTGGTTGAAACGGACATTCGTGCGCGCAACCTGTATGACATACATTCGAAACTCGCCTATTACGCATATTGAAGTAGCGGTGCTAACTTGTGTGGAATTTCGTCGAACACGAGGAATGTCATCCCGATTCGGTATTTTGTGGAGAATGGTCCAGTGAGCTCGGAAAACATTTTGCCATTAATAATTTATCGATCTACGATATCATTACCGATCTTCATACATAAAAAATATAAGAATAGAAAAATTGGGTAACGAAGGACAATGTCGCATTGTTCTGGATTTCGCTCGCCAAAGTCTTGACGGAGATAAAAATGCCGAAAGCTATTGAATAATATAATCAGCGAAGTTTCAAATCTAATATATATATATATATATATATTTATCACTGTATATGGGCGCCATTTTGAAATTTTGCTTGTTTATATATTGTCACTGGGATTAAACAAACATGCAAAATTGCAAAGTCGTAAGTCTAACGGAACTGGTTCTAATTCAGCTAGCAATACTTGACTTCAATAAGCTAACAAACATTGAAAGCTAAACAAAAACTTTCAGAAGAAAAGAATTTATTTATCTTATAGAAAATTATAATCGTTTACGTACAGATAACCGTAATAATTTGTACTTAGGTGATAATTTCAATAAAATTCTTACTTCATTTAAGCCAATAATTTATTTCAACGCTAGAAAAATTATAGATGTCAGGGCACAAAAAATAAACTACATTTTTACTTAAACACACAATTTTATGTTACGATTTCGGCTGAAACTAGAAGAGTAGTGCCATATTCGGTTAAAGTCTCGCTTTCGGTTTAAATCTTGTTTCGGTCAGACATTCATATAATTATAACTTAGGACATCTCTAATGTTGTCACAATGTTTGTTACGTACAGAAGCGTTCATTTTACTTTGAATGAATGTTTTGAGATATCATTTGAACGTATATACTAGGTGTTTATATAATGTGCGATTATTATTTGTTGAGTGTTATTAGTAGAAGATAGTATATTCGATTGTTAGCAGGTTGTTATTGTGACTGGATTTGTTAATGTATTTTTAACTATATAAATGTTTATTTAAATTTAATTATATTTATGGTTAACCATAGAATAGGTATTTTTAGGTAAAAGAACATGTCGGGATGAAGATAACATGGCGTCCATATATGGTGTCATCTATGGTGACGTCATAGTTATGATATGATCGGTAAATCTACCAAGACCAATCGAATAAAAACAAAAACTGATGATACAGTAGCCAAACTTAGTCCCGACATATACAATTTTAATTCAATTATTAGAATGTATTTTGCTGGATTTTTTGTCATTGATATCATTTTATTTGTTATATAAATATAATATATAGTAACTGAATTTAAAATAGTAATTAAAAAAAGTCAGAGTAAATTTTAACATCACCGGTGAAAACCAATTACTGTTATATCATGCAATCGGTGTCGGAATTGCGATCGTGCACAAATGTATCAGATGAACAAATCTCAGTCCAGTCACTACTCGTTAATAAAGTAAAAACAATTTTTAACTGTTTTACATACTTACATACTTTTTATTAAGTAAAAAAGCAATTTTTTTAGAAAAGCTTGTTCTTTACTACATAGTTAATTTTAATTTTAGTTAATTAATTTTAGGAAATATGAATTTATCACTGCCAGACAATTTTGTTATGGGCAATAATGTGTCCGATCATATTCTTTATAATTAAAAATAATTCATTTCAAACTGCTTTATTTTTTGCATTGCAATTAACATATTTCATTTTATAAACCATTAAATTTTCATCTTAAAATGAAAACAACGATAAACGTAAACATATTACTTGGGACTGGCGTTATCTTGAATACATGCATCTATAACAGGCGCTGCGACAATTATCGCTATTTTTATCGTACAGCCAGTGTTACGCTAAACTATAGCTATAGCTAAGTTATTATATACATATTATTTTTAATTTACCCTCTTTTATGTATAAATAAAATAATATTAAAATTACAGCTATCTTAACATGGTTTGAACATACTTTTTTTATTTCCAAAAAATAACATTGGACACATTATTGTTAATAATAAAAATATCTGGCAATAATAATTTCATGTTATAGTTTCAAAGCGTTTCAAAGTTAGTGAAAAACAAAACATTCTAAAATTATTTCAAAATCAATATTTTTGCCTGTAAAGGTGCGATATGCACTAATAAACGCAACGTTTACCGGCAGCAAGGTAGCCCGCACGTTGTTCGGATGAAGATAAAGTTATATAAAAAACTGACTTACTAAAATTTGCTCTCGAAACCAATGCTAGCTTTTAGATCAATAGTTACAGGCAAGTAACAGTTGACGCGTCGACGCGATAGTTATAACTTTTTCATATTTATATTTTTCTTCAATACAATGGAGTGTGAAAAAGTTTGAATACAAGTTGAAGATAGTTATGTAAAGTGCCATTATGTACAACAAATATGTCAAGTAAAGACTTGTAAAGCCTTTCCTATCTGTGTTCTTCTGGTTTTTATAGTACAAAAGTTTTTAAACGTGAAGCTACGTAAAGAGTATGAACTACTAATTATATAACCTGTCCGGCCTCAGTTTTGTAAAATATTCCAAGTGATGATAGGTCATTTGTGACAAGATTATTTGTTACATTTACAAACGTGCATTCAACTGTCACCATACAAATGGGATTTTCTAAATCAGAAACATTATTGTATCAAGTGTACTATAAGCATAGGGTATTGTCTAGAAACAATTTATCATTATTTATTTTATAAATATATTTTATCGTTTAATTTACAATTTAACTCTATCAACTTGATACTTTTAATCGACTTCGAAAAAGGTCCTGAGGTTACTACGTTCGGTTGTATGTTTTTTTTAATGTATGTTAATCGATATCTCCGTTAATTGTGAACCGATTTTAATGATTCTTTTTTTATTTGAATTGGTTATATTCAGAGGCGGTCCCATATAAATGAAGAAAATATTCAAACCTTAAGGGGATGAAATATCGTTTATTTGATTTTCACCCACTTCGTCTCTACGTATTTTCGTGAAATTGAAACCGATTTATTATACCCATTAGAAACCAGATATATTTATGGGCACTAAAAATGGAGAAATAATTTTTTTTGAAAAAATATATAAACCGTCTTCGATGTGAAAAACTAAGAAGGCACTAACACTAAAAAAATAACTGAATTATTAAATTAATCAAATTAAATAAAAAATATTGATATTCGCGCTACCTAATAATATATTTGAAGTCGGTATGATAAACTAAATTAAAAAAATGAAAATCGCTTGTTAAACAGAGGTAAAAAATGTACTGAAATGTTTTAAATTCGTCTATTTAGATATAAGTATTAATTATTTATCTGTTCATTTTAATGATGGTAGTTACAAGTGGTATACACGATAGTCGATAATCGTATCCAATTAGAACACGACCGTTGCGTTCTCAGATTAATCTGTGTATATTCAACATTAACGTGGCATGGTTAGGGATGCAAACGATACATCGATGTTTTAAAACATTAATATATTGTTTATAAACATCGATGTTTTAGTGGTTGAATTTAAAACTCATAACATCAACGATACTTTGAATGAATGTTTTGAGATATCATTTGAACGTATATACTAGGTGTTTATATAATGTGCGATTATTATTTGTTGAGTGTTATTAGTAGAAGATAGTATATTCGATTGTTAGTAGGTTGTTATTGTGACTGGATTTGTTAATGTATTTTTAACTATATAAATGTTTATTTAAATTTATTTCTATTTATGGTTAACCATAGAATAGGTATTTTTAGGTAAAAGAACATGTCGGGATGAAGATAACATGGCGTCCATATATGGTGTCATCTATGGTGACGTCATAGTTATGATATGATCGGTAAATCTACCAAGACCAATCGAATAAAAACAAAAACTGATGATAGAGTAGCCAAACTTAGTCCCGACATATACAATTTTAATTCAATTATTAGAATGTATTTTGCTGGATTTTTTGTCATTGATATCATTTTATTTGTTATATAAATATAATATATAGTAACTGAATTTAAAATAGTAATTAAAAAAAGTCAGAGTAAATTTTAACATCACCGGTGAAAACCAATTACTGTTATATCATGCAATCGGTGTCGGAATTGCGATCGTGCACAAATGTATCAGATGAACAAATCTCAGTCCAGTCACTACTCGTTAATAAAGTAAAAACAATTTTTAACTGTTTTACATACTTACATACTTTTTATTAAGTAAAAAAGCAATTTTTTTAGAAAAGCTTGTTCTTTACTACATAGTTAATTTTAATTTTAGTTAATTAATTTTAGGAAATATGAATTTATCACTGCCAGACAATTTTGTTATGGGCAATAATGTGCCCGATCATATTCTTTAGAATTAAAAATAATTCACTTCAAACTGCTTTATTTTTTGCATTGCAGTATATGAAGTATATGCTGTGGTTATGAAGTTAATGTATTAGTGACGTGAAGATAAAGAGGTGACTAAAGTTTCAAAACAGACAAAAGTCATTCGGCAGTGACGAATACATTTTCCAAACTTAACTAGAGGCCCGCTGCGTATCAGTCCACCTGACTTCTAGGAGCCTTAGTTCGCCATTATGTACAACAAATATGTCAAGTAAAGACTTGTAAAGCCTTTCCTATCTGTGTTCTTCTGGTTTTTATAGTACAAAAGTTTTTAAACGTGAAGCTACGTAAAGAGTATGAACTACTAATTATATAACCTGTCCGGCCTCAGTTTTGTAAAATATTCCAAGTGATGATAGGTCATTTGTGACAAGATTATTTGTTACATTTACAAACGTGCATTCAACTGTCACCATACAAATGGGATTTTCTAAATCAGAAACATTATTGTATCAAGTGTACTATAAGCATAGGGTATTGTCTAGAAACATAATACTGAACTTAAGAATTTTCGAGAAACCAGTTGTTATAGTTTGGGTAGCCGCTTTTACACGATATATTCTTTTCTAATTTTAGCGAGTTAACAATGCTGAATATGTCATCTCACAGTAAAATATAACATTACATTCAATCTGTCTCAAGTTGTGTAGTGATGAACGTGAATATATTCAAAGCATTGATTCCTTTTTAGCATCAGAATATCGCTTTCGGACGAGGAACGTTTGATATATTCGCGGTTTAAGTTACAAACGATAATGCGGATAATCTTTCATGCAAAATTGTATAAATTTGTATGTGTGAATATTTGGACCAATAATTTTGACGATTTGAAGACTTTACACTCTACTGTCTCTACTGTTATATACTTTTATTAAGTGAGATGTATCTCATACGCATGTGATTGACTTAAGGTAACTAGAAATATTAGTAAATGTCCCTTAAGTCGATGTTAAATGCAAATGGTAAAATGGTGGCCCGGAGTAAAAATAAATTTTAGCCCTGTGCCTTAAATATGCCCTTTTCTAGACAGTACTTTATTTTTTGAAATTCGTTAATAAAAATTCTTACGGAATAATTGCATTTCAGCAAAAATAGTCAATTTTTAATTCAGGTGAATTCTCACAGCAAAAAAATATACTTTTAAAAAGCAATAATGGATACATACAATAATGATTTATACTGTTGTATTATTTCAGAAATATAAACTGTTATCAATTATTCTGCTATTGCGAAATTAGCTATTTTGTATCTAATTCTCATTTGTAATAACATGATTATGGAATAATTATTCACTGTTCGTATCGAAACTCTGGGTATGAATAATGTAAATTGCTCTTTCTCTTACTACTATTGAGGAATTCATAGAGCTTACATGTCTGACGTTTCGGTAGTTACAAGTGGTATACACGATAGTCGATAATCGTATCCAATTAGAACACGACCGTTGCGTTCTCAGATTAATCTGTGTATATTCAACATTAACGTGGCATGGTTAGGGATGCAAACGATACATCGATGTTTTAAAACATTAATATATTGTTTATAAACATCGATGTTTTAGTGGTTGAATTTAAAACTCATAACATCAACGATACATCGTCTTATAAGGATGTTTCGTCATATGTAGCGCCATTTATTGTATTCGTTGTCCGCTCACTCCCTCAAAAAAATCTAACAATACTACTTACTAGGCATAAAGTTGCTAAAATTATTGTTTTTTTAATTTTATTTTGCGCAATAAAAATTAGTTATCTTTTCTAAATATACCGTTTCATCATATTTATATTTGTTTCGTATTTTTCCTAAAACATCGATTAATTGTTCATAAACATCGATGTTTTGAAAATAACAATGTTACAATATCGATGTGTTTTATTAACGAGTAGCTGGTCCGTGCAACTTCACCTGGACCAAATCGGTTATCACTAGTTTCAATTGTATTTTTAAACGCGAAAATTTTTTAATAAACCTAAAACCCGATTGCATCCTCACCTACGGTTTCCAATTGTGAATCCAAACTACCAAAGGACTCACTCAAACATGTACCCAGACGGTATGTGAGAAATCTTTTAAAATAAGCCTAGAACCCGTCCATAGCATCATCTACCGGGTTCAATTAAGATAAAAACTAATCTACATTTATTGGCGGTAGTGGAAAAAAAACCTTGAGGGGTTTATGGACCCCAGTTGGAAAGAAGTTTCTTTCCCTTTTTTGTAGACGTTTACTATACAGTCAGTATAGTTTACATTATAAAATATCAAGTTGATAGTATTAATTAATTAAGGTTAATTAATTCTTATAGTAGGCAAACATGCTATGGCGCCACCATCATATTGATCATCGTAAATGTCTCTTCATGTTGTATTTAAGGGATTCGATACCATAGGTAAGGGAAGACACTGTCGAAGAAACAATTTCACAACTTCACGGTATAGTAAAGATATGACATAGACATGATGATGATGATGATCTTGATGGAAGTATATGCTGTGGTTATGAAGTTAATGTATTAGTGACGTGAAGAGAAAGAGGTGGCTAAAGTTTCAAAACAGACAAAAGTCATTCGGCAGTGACGAATACATTTTCCAAACTTAACTAGAGGCCCGCTGCGTATCAGTCCACCTGAATTCTAGGAGCCCTCGTTCGCCATTATGTACAACAAATATGTCAAGTAAAGACTTGTAAAGCCTTTCCTATCTGTGTTCTTCTAGTTTTTATAGTACAAAAGTTTTTAAACGTGAAGCTACGTAAAGAGTATGAACTACTAATTATATAACCTGTCCGGCGTCAGTTTTGTAAAATATTCCAAGTGATGATAGGTCATTTGTGATAATATTATTTGTTACATATACAAACGTGCATTCAACTGTCACCATAGAAATGGGATTTTCTTAATCAGAAACATTACTGTATCAAGTGTACTATAAGCATAGGGTATTGTCTAGAAACATAATACTGAACTTAAGAATTTTCGAGAAACCAGTTGTTATAGTTTGGGTAGCCGCTTTTACACGATATATTCTTTTCTAATTTTAGCGAGTTAACAATGCTGAATATGTCATCTCACAGTAAAATATAACATTACATTCAATCTGTCTCAAGTTGTGTAGTGATGAACGTGAATATATTCAAAGCATTGATTCCTTTTTAGCATCAGAATATCGCTTTCGGACGAGGAACGTTTGATATATTCGCGGTTTAAGTTACAAACGATAATGCGGATAATCTTTCATGCAAAATTGTATAAATTTGTATGTGTGAATATTTGGACCAATAATTTTGACGATTTGAAGACTTTACACTCTACTGTCTCTACTGTTATATACTTTTATTAAGTGAGATGTATCTCATACGCATGTGATTGACTTAAGGTAACTAGAAATATTAGTAAATGTCCCTTAAGTCGATGTTAAATGCAAATGGTAAAATGGTGGCCCGGAGTAAAAATAAATTTTAGCCCTGTGCCTTAAATATGCCCTTTTCTAGACAGTACTTTATTTTTTGAAATTCGTTAATAAAAATTCTTACGGAATAATTGCATTTCAGCAAAAATAGTCAATTTTTAATTCAGGTGAATTCTCACAGCAAAAAAATATACTTTTAAAAAGCAATAATGGATACATACAATAATGATTTATACTGTTGTATTATTTCAGAAATATAAACTGTTATCAATTATTCTGCTATTGCGAAATTAGCTATTTTGTATCTAATTCTCATTTGTAATAACATGATTATGGAATAATTATTCACTGTTCGTATCGAAACTCTGGGTATGAATAATGTAAATTGCTCTTTCTCTTACTACTATTGAGGAATTCATAGAGCTTACATGTCTGACGTTTCGATGATAACGTCATCGTTAATAATAATAACGGTCAACGATTAATCAATAACAAAATAATATAACTAAAATAATTTGTTTGACCTAGTGTAGGAATTAAGCATCATATTATAATTTTTCATAACAATGACATCTACCTTTATATATATATATATTACTACAATTATCTCTACATACTACAATGATATAATATATGGAGACATGAATACTTTTACACCAAAATTTGGATATAGCGTAAATTTTTTGTCACGCCAGGTTTCATAATGTTACACTATCTACCTAATACGTAAAATCGCTTCAGTCAGTAGCTTAAACTATAGACTGTAGAGGAGCACGTTAGTGAATTTATCCGATAGCTGTTCGATACACAAATCGGATGAGCACAGCAACCTACATTCAAATGTAAACACTGAATAGTGCCTAGTACTATTTCAAATGCTAGTTTCAATAATTTAAAAGCGAGAAATTCCATGTAAACTGGATAATGATAACCTAGACATTGTTGAAACTGAAGTTAGTAAGGAAATAAACCGTTACTTGATATTATTACTACGGAATGAGACTAGGAATGAATATATCAGAAGTATGAAAATAGCACCGATAACAGAGAACTTGAGCTTTGTTGAGAGTAGCGTCGTATGGCAATGGCATTAGGTCGAGTAGTTAGTTGATCGGTGGAATATTAATCCGATATTCGCAGGTTCGAATTGCGACAAGTACCACCGATATTTTAGGAATTCGCGTACATTTTCTAATTTAAATTGGTAAACATCAATTTATATCTAGAATTTATTGTACTACTTTAACATCGATGGGAATAGTGAGTTAGTATATGTTAAATCATAAAATCATGAGCCGTTCAAGTATTTAGAAATTACTGTCCCTCCCCCTCTCATGCTTATATAAACATTTATACATATCGACAAATTCTATAGAAAATCCGATAAAGTCAATAATAAATATTGCTGGCGTCATCGACATTTTAGTAAATGTACAGAGATTCGGTCAAGTTCAGACATCACTGCCAATCATATGGTGTTCCACCTGTAATATAGCTTTTCAACTATATTTCTCATTTTACATGAATTCTGAACAAATGTATAATAAATATGATTATGAACAATATATGTATTGTATTTAATGTGATTTCCTTCAAGTTGCAGGTGTCGATGGGTGGCGATGATCACTTATCATCCCTGTCATGACCATGACCCGCATATTTATTTACCACTAAACATATAAAAAAATGTAATGTCATAAATTAACAACTATGGGATTTGACTTTTTTATGCCAAAGGGCAGCAAGCTGGCAGACAGCCCATCCGATGTTAAGCGACTACCGTCGCCTATAGACAACTGCAACACCAGGGGCATTACCGTTGTGTTGTCGAACTTCAGGAGCGTGTTTTATTCCCTTTTTGAAGAGGCCCATGTCATAACCTTGTGGGAACCCATTCCACATTGTTATTTTTAATGTTATTGTTATTTATATCATGAAATATGATATGAAATTATACTTCTGACTCTTTATTGAAATTAAAATAATAATTAGTGAACAATCTCTATTCTCCACTTCCATTGAATATATATTCAGGTTATTAGAAAGTTCCTGACTCATGAGAAATATTAATATCACAGATTAATGAGAAAACTTTGTTAATATAACATTGGATTATAACCTAAAGTTGCTTTAAACTCCAACAACTAGTTATTTTCTTCAAACTGTAAAGTCATAATTGCTTAGTGGTAGTGAACTGGTATGAGAGAAATGCGGGTTCTATTACAGCAATTAACCTCAACTTTATTAATACTGTCTGTATATATAAAGAGCGATATTAGATAACTTTCTATTTTATAAAAATAGTAAATTTAGAAGTAACGAGATATATTAATATACCTCCGAATTTTTTGTTTATTTGTAAAATTATTCTTGCAGTTTCATTAGGAAGATTTAACATTATACCACGATCTTTAAGAGCGCAGTAACACCATACAAATTGTGGGTCATAAAGTAATAGAGTGGACAGAGAGTGTTACGCGGTGCTTCAAACCAAACCAAGCATTACCAAGAAGGGGAGAACTGTACACGCCTATGCCAGCGAGGTATCATGCCGCTCGACTCCGTCAGCTATTATTTATTCCCTACGCAAGACTTGTGTTTTATCCGTATTTATTTTAACTTACCTAACTTAGCTTAGCTAACAGCATCATCCTCTTTTTACACTTATCACACCTAAGTAGGGTTGGCACAACATGTTTATCACGTTGCGATGTATGAATTGACTTAATTTTTACGATCACCTGCCTGTCTGATATCAACCCTCTTTGGGATTATTTTGTTGCACCACTATTTGTTACTACTATTAGCTTAGCTAACAACGTTGACAGTAATTCAACACTTTTAAAATTAAACGCGAGTGAAATCTCACAACTGTTAGTACATCGTGTACGTTTGATACATATGCTGTAATATAAACGACGAATAGAAACTAGAATTGTCGTCTTCTGATTCTGTTAGAAAGTTCTGATTCTGATAAGAGCGTTCGTCTAAGAACAACAGTATTATACGAATTGCAAATGTAATCTCCGTTGTACTACTTCGCAAGATACATACTAAGCGCTGCGCACCGCGTGATTTTTCTATGTGAACTAAAAGTACTTTTTCGTTCTATCAAATATTAGCTTGAAATGCTTTGACAGTTTCTTCGAAATTATGTGGTGGATGTCGAAGGCACTTATGTGAGGTAACATGTGTAAGGATACCAAAGTTGTCGGACATAATTACATTATCTGTTATGCTCAAATTAACTATAAGTATAGACATATGTTAATATTTTATATTAAAAATACATTTAGCTTATAAAAGGATTAACTAAACATGCAGATAAAAAAATATGTGTGGTCACATATTATTGAAATAAAACCTTAAAAAAAGGTAAAACATTCACATAGACGATACACGTGAACGATACATCATGCAGTTATGACGCTTCTTCCCAAGGCTTTGTAATACAATACAAGACGCAGGATCACACACACACCTACACAACTAACACTACACCTTTCGGACCAGATCCTTTATTATGTATTACAATATACAATGACGAGACCACGAATGTAAGAAGCACTGTATAATGTATTTTATCTCATTCTCTCGCACGTAAAATCCTGTAAATGTATATGTTTGTCTCTTTTTAGTATTACTCATTTGTTTTGTAGACTTTCAAATTACAACGGGGATAATGAAGTTTTCACTTTAAGAATGGTGCTATATGGCTATATTTTGTAATGTGCTGACAGCGAATGTAAGGGTTTCTAACATTAGGGTCTGAAACGAAACTTAAGAGGCTGTCAAAGATGAATAAGCTTTGACTCTAGGTCCGAAAGACTATATAGACTGAATGGTAAAAGAGTCGTAATATTCATAGGGTTACTGAGTAGTCGTTTCTTTGTCTAAATCAATTTAAAAAATAGGTGCTTAATATTTGACCTAATTATCTCGAGAAATGCAAAACTGATATCCACTCAACATCAAATGATTTATGCAAAAATGAACTGGTGTAATAAATACCGACGTAGTGAACTACGCCGTGCTGCGCACTCCAGACCGTCATCCGCACCTCGGCCCGCGCCCCGCTTTCCTTTCCTCGATCGTGTGGCATTCCGAATATAAGCAGTTACGTAACGATTAACCTTGAAAAATTCCCCTTCAGTTTTGTTCATTGAACCTAGGGTGATTTTTTTACGGTTAAAAGTACCGTTCCTATACCTTTAAATGTTTTAGAACAAACTTTAATTAAGGTTCTCTTTGTTGTTTATTAGTATTCGTTTTGATATTATTATTTTATATGTTAAATGTGAGCATGAAGTATCACACGATTGAACGGTGTCACCCTTTAAATAGTCACCTGGTATATAACGTCTGCACCATTATGGCTATTTAGTTTGCTTCACCACAATGGCTCCAAGTGATTATGGAGGTCCACGTAATGTTGATATTATTGGGCATCTCTAGTTTTCTTCACAAAGTGATTTTGAATCTTTTGTGAATGTGTAATTTGAGAACGAGTTTAATTAAGACTTTGTAGGGTGTGATTTTATGTTGTAGGGAA
>MU159084.1:442071-459781 GCA_015888305.1 Antheraea pernyi | reverse complement strand
GTAAAAAAATTAAAAACTATGACAAAGAGACCTAGCGTTAGCGTATTGCCGCCTTTGAAAACAGCACTGGTTTTCAGCTAGGCCTCAAAATTTCCTGGCTGAAATACAAGTAAAAATTACTTATTTTTTATAAAATAATACTGATTATACATTAAAGTTTTTTTCTGCCCGTACTACAACACTTGGGGACGCGGACGGCCGGCGGCCATTTTCTGAACACGATATTTTTTCCCATAAAAAATACATCTCGCTCGATCTCTTTTAAACTCGAATACAAAGTTTTTATTGTATTTATTTTTAACTACTTTTTAACCGTCAACGCTTGGAAGTGTCGTAAGAGCGAAAAATCAGTTTTAAACGATTGAATATTTAAATACAAAACCCGTGATGGTCAATCGTGGAGTTTCGCTCATAATAAGGAATACAAACTTTTTGCTACACGTATTATTATCTGTATTTAATAGATATCTATGTATATATTAAGAAGGTAAATTTAACGAGTCTGTACTTTTTCGATTATAATGAAAAGAATCGTTGCAGGTGTCTAAGAATAAGTAATAGAATACATTTCAATCATTTTTAGAAATCTCTGTCTGTCTTTATGAACACGCATCGCTGCTAAAGTACTGGGTTCACAATAAAACTTCAAGAAATTCATAAAACATATCCGCGGGAGTAACTTAGTCTTTGTTTCATTAAAATCGGTCAAACTGTCAAAAGTTATTGTAATTTGAATGACGGCTCGAAGCAAGTTTTTTTATTTATTTATTTATTGTGGATATAGCAACAGTCAACAGCCAAGAACGATAATACAATAACAATAATAAAAAAAATTAAACTAAACTGAAGACCTAAAACGCTTTATCACATAGAAACTTAACTTACACTATTAATAATAACAAAAAATAATTAAATTATATAATAGTAAATACTGCAAAACATTAAACTTAGAGAAAAAAAATTAGAATAAGAATAAACGAACAAAAGTGAAAATGAACTAATTTTTCGACATAGATTCGTAAGCGGCCTCGACTCGGATTTTAAATCACAATAGAATGATGCGGGGCGCCCGGCGGCCTTATGATTCTAAGCACATACGTTGTGGAAAGCAAGACATAATTCAACAGCAAGCAGCTATCCACCGTCCCAAAGAAATTATGATACCGGGCCCCCTTAAGACAAGCAATGCTACTGTTGCTGGTTATATTACTGGCTACTACTGTAGACAATAGCAAGACATATATATGTCGGAGGAAGCTACAAGTCGAGTTGATCTCTAGGTCCCTATGGAGATCGACTCTCCGGACGTACCACGGGGCACCGGTTACTTTACGTAAAACGCGGTTTGGAAGAACCTGCAACTTATGAAAATTATCTTTCGACATATGCGCAAAAACGGGACTGCTATATGTCAATAAAATTTAATACTACTTTTAAAGTGACTCTCCCATTACTTACTTGACAATGGTAGATTTCGTATCTATGAAACTCCAATATTAAAAAGAGTTTGTGAGTTTGGGTGTTTGGGGTACGACTTTGGTACTACTGATCTAATTTAGAAAATTCTTTCGTTATTAGAAAGGTATATTAGATAAATACGATACATCATATATCTGAGCTTAATATCTCAGACAAAAAAAAATGTTTTAATGTGAACAAGAAAATAAATGTTACAATTATTAATTACAAATTACTAAAGTTATAAGACACAGGTTATATGTATACTATACAAATTCTTATTAAAACAAATACCTAAAAGCAAATAAAAATTTCATGGAGATAAAGTTTACTTTTTACAGCATGATAATTGATGAAGTTGGTTAAAAGATAATGGGAAATAAAAACTATAAGCCGGTAAAATTATTACGTTGTTGCGAGAATAGTCAATACGGCGCAGAGGTGAGGGCCAGAGGAGCAGCCCAGGGTATATAGGGAAGGCATTTCTTGCCAATATATGTAGGATAGTTGGGAGTTACAATTGGACCCGATAAGTTTCGCTACAATCGGGTTCTAGGTTTTTTAAGATTTTTCGCGGTTGGAAATAAAATTGGAACCGGTAATAGCCTGTTTGGTGCAGACGAAGTTGCACGGGTCAACTAGTAATATATAAATATTTAAATAAGCAACAGGAAAACATTACAAAAATTTCACAAAAAAATATTTTCATGGTTTGCTAGAAACAGTAAGAAAATTGTGTAGAATTATGGTAAACATTTTACTTAAATTTTTGTTACAAATATAACTTGTACGCGGACTAGTAATAGGGTAATCGTTCAGGGTAGGTTGTCCACACTGTGGTTCTTAAAACACGATCAAATTTAATATTAACAAATGTTGTCAATATGCTAGAGTTTTACTTCTGGATTAAACGCTTCTTCTCAAGGAAAGGTACGGATATAATCACGACTATTGGCAATTTCAAACACAAAGACATCAAGAGTTCCATACATCATATTTATTACGTAAAATATAGGAAGAAAGTGGACGCTGTAAAGGACTAACATATTTAATTATGTTGACACAATTATTCAATTCAATTGTGTATGTCATCATCAACCTGTAAGAGGCTCCACTGTAGAGCTATAGCTCTTCTCGAAGGAAGGTATGGGTATAATCACCACGCCAGCTCATAATGTATTGGCGATTTCAAATTCCGAAAAAGCCACAGTTGTATATTTTTCCCACATACTGTAGTTACTACAGGAACATTTCTCAGGTTCAGGTTTCCTCTCGACGTTTTACTTAGCCGCTACTTTTACCAATTTTAATTGGTAAATGTACCTACGGGGTTCCCGAAAAGTTCGGAGTTTAAAGATAAATTTAAAGAAATACGTAACACGAATGAGTCGCATATATAATCCAAGGTGGCTATCTACGCTTCAACTCATTTTTAGCAAAGTGGAAAAATTGTTTCTTTTCTAAAGTATAGCAGTGATGATTGATGTATAACTGTATTTAATCAATAGATTAATATAAATAAAATATTATTCCAAATTTGCTGTCTCGCCACATAAAAAACTTATCACGACGACTTAAATATTAAACGTGACACTTTAGGGAGGGTTGGAAATCGACCAGTGAATGGGGTGCCGTTCGTCGATGGCATTGATTGAACTTGACACCCTTAAAATTTAGTCGTTACAAACCCGGACACATCGTGTAACTACAAAGTGTGAATAAGTGAACGGGTGAGAGCAGAGTAATGGCGACAAACAAATATGTACAATAATAGGTAAACGAATAATATGAATCATCTAATTTAATAAATGCGTTTATGATAAACAAATACAGGTAGCATTGTATGTAATCTAATTGTTGTCTAAAACCGAAAGTGTACTTTTATAAATGATGCATCGTTCCGACATACCAATTTGAATCAAAGTATTATACTATATTTCGGGCAATGTACTGTTATCCGTGACCGACCAGCGGTCGAATATTTTTTTAAGGTTTAAATGTTATTGAGGTCTTTTATCAAAACAGCATAAATACCTCTAAAATTATTGCATATGATCTTCTTATTTTTAATTTTGTTCTATTAAGTCGGTTCCAAGCGTATACAATTAAGTCATTACGCATTAATTTTCTATATGTTGAATATGTATCTTCAAAACGTAGGTATTAGATATAACATCTTTAGTAAGTATGAACTTAAGTAACGTATTTGTACACGCATTTTATACGCACACTTTATCCTTCTGAAGTTCTTATTCATATAGACTTTAACAATGCGAAATCTCACGCCCCACCGTGCGTGCTATGTATTTAAAAAGGGGTAAAACATGTTTGTATATACTGTTTTAAATATTACGATTATTTCCATGAATAAGAACGTAAAAAAAATTGTACGTTTCGTTTTATTCGTATCATTAAAAAAGGAAAAACGCGATCGTAGAACAAACCCTACTTATTTTCTCTCATGTACTGTGAATTCTTGTGATGTTCTTTATTTCAATGCAATATACGTACTTTGTATCTCCATCGTCAATAACCAATATTATTTATTTACTCAAATAAGAGCTAACTACTCTAATTACATCGAGCGGCCCCTCGGCGCACCGCGCGTTGCTTCGTTAGGGACCCGGATATTAATTCTTGCAATGCGCTTTGAAAGCTACTTTGACAGGGCAACTAGTAAGCAGCTATAATAATATAAGTTCAAAGGTTAGGTTTTGTGCTGTTTATTTAGCCAGAGGTATCGTAACGAAACTGCTAGATGCGCAAATTCATATTATGTCGATGGGTTTAGGTGACAAGAAACTAGACGCCACCGGATACCTCGCATATCGTCTCTATATTAGTATTTCGTTGATAAATTATTTATTATTGCACGTCATTGTAGATTTTCGTTTAGAATACCTAATTCTTCGAGTTGCTAAGTGAAACCTTGGATTACACGATTCAGCTATTTCTACATTATAATTGTTATAAAGTATGTTATAATACAAATTTGCCTCCGATATGAAGTATATATATTTTTTAAGCATAGTAGACTCCAAAAACAATGGTTATCACCAGCAGATTTACAGATGAATGACTGCCGTCGCTATGATACCGGTCTGCGAGGATTTTTTCCAAACTTGTTGTTTTCGCAAAGAGATCATTTGGAATTGGTTAAATACAAAGGGAGAGGTGGATCATTGCAATTTGATACGATTCAGAACTCACTTCTTTGACGTGTTGGATGAACATAATATTAAGTCACCAAGATCTGTTAGTCCTGATATAGATACATGTCAGAGAGTCGTGGTTGTTTCAAAATGGTTTAGGTGCAGGTAACAGAGTCGTGGACATTTCAAAGTTAAATGTTTTAAGATTAACACTCACATGCTTGACAAAATTATCGAACGATTTTATTGCAGACTCCTTCTCCATCAAGCCCAAAAGATCGAATAGACATGTACGAAAATTATCACAAAGCATTATGTGCCCTAGGCTCTTCGTGCTAAACCTGGGACAACCTTGAAGCAAGTATTAAAAGTTTTGCACAGATGTATTATCGCAGGGGAAGGTGTTGTCGTCAATAATCAGGGTATTGTTTTTTTTTATTATAGCACGGCAAAATGACTGCACTTTGCCTGACGGTAAGCACAGTACAATTCGAAAACAATGACGACCACCGAGTGACACCCTATCCATCGGCGGTCGCCGTTGTCACCGCGGCCTGCGAAAAGCTGGATATGCACAGGCTGATCCCGAACGCGTTTCGGGAATTCGCAGAAGCGAATCACTATGACGGGCTTTTTCGCCATATACATGGTGGTTGCGACCCAGTCAGGCTGTAAAACCCTGCCACCCCGCTTTCGCCATTGCCTCGTTCATTATTCAGCAGAGTGCACCACGCGCAGGTGATGTTAGCTTGAATGTCTCAAGTATGCTTTTGCTGTATGCTGTTGGGAAATACTGTATGCTGTTGGATTTCCAAATAAATAAATAAAGTCTTAGATGTTATTCGACATCCCTTACACCCCAAACTTACAATACCGCGAGGTTTATATGGTGTATATGCTACGAAAATTCGAATGGAAATGGCGTCGGCAATCCGACTGCTGTTATTTGTTTCGGCAAATCCGAGCGCGGCTGATACTGTGGACGCATTGTGAAAAAATATCAGTTTGATGTGATGCTTCCGATACTCACGAATTAAATTTTATTTTTCGAACTGACTACGCTGTTGGCCTTCACAGCTTCACCGGACTACACGATGCGAAAATGCGCCTACCTTTATAGTACATTTATTGTAAGAAACTTTTATTTTTAATATTCATTTAAATGGATTCAATCTGAATTCTACTACTATTGTTGTAGTTTATTATAAGCTTGCTGCCCGCTCGGCTTCACTCGGGTGTACTAACAAAAAAATTGAGACATACCTAATCTGTTCTTTACAGTACAATCATGTAATGAAATGGAAACTGAAAAACTGAACGTCTGTCAATTCTGTCAATACTTTTTAATATCTCCCTGCTGTCTTCCTCAATCCCACATTTTTTATATGGAAATTTTTAATCCAAATGTTACATCGTCCCGTACAATATAAAAACATTTTATACAAACCTTGTTCTGTCAATTACACCAAAAAAAAAGGGAAGTAGTCAAATATTCGTTTTGAAGACATGCGGTTGGTTACATACATTCGACAATTGATTTTGCATTACATAGTATAAAACAAAGTCCCCAACCGCGTCTATCTGTCTGTCTGTTCGCAATAAACTCAAAAACTACTGATCGGATTTTCACCAGTGGATACAGTGATTCATGAGGAAGGTTTTAGTATATAATTTGTCAAGGTGGTTTTTATAGTCAGGGCGGGACAGCGTCTGCCGGGCCCGCTAGTATTTATATATATATTACTAGCGGGCCCGGTAGACGTTGTCCCGCTCTGATTATAGAAAAATCCTTGACAAATTATATACCAAAACCTTCCCCATGAATCACTTTATCCAAACCGCATGAAAATCCGTTCTGTTTTTGAGTTTATTGCGAACAGACAGACAGACGCGGTTGGGGACTTTGTTTTATACTATATAGTCGACATAGTTCATTGATTTTTTAAAGTTTGAACTTTATTAGGCTCCTTTTGTCAACTTACTTCTATAATCAAAGGTTTTCATCATGGCTACTCAGATATTTGCCACTTTTTTTTTACATTATATAAACATGAAAAAAAATCTATGTCTAAATGAAATAATAATTACAAATTTGAAACAAAAAATAGGCGGTTACATAAGGTGGTAAAACTCTCAAATTTTAAGTAAATATAACTTTACGAAAAGAACTCACTCAACTCATGATACGACTCTCAATTCATTTTACACGACACCATGAGTGGTGGCTTTTCTGAGTGATATTGAATTAAATGTAGTCTGTACATTATGAGGAATAGTGATTTGCCCAGTATCATCGTTTGGAAAAGTAATGGATACACAATAAGAATCAAATGATGAATCAAAAACAAAGATATTTTTAATACTACCATTAACTTTTGAAATGAATTCATTTTTGTTCAAAATTCATCATCAACTGTACCAAATATAATTGCTACATCAGGTTGAACTGCATCATTGTAACCGCGGATATCAAAGTTACTTTCGTGAGCAATATTTGGAATTTACAAATTATTTTTTGGCTCTTTTTATTGAATCATCATTTAAAGTGAGTTCACCATAAAAATACTAAATATTAAAATATTGACATTGACTTTGATAAATATTGCTTTACTCTTATGACAACATGAAGCAAAATGAAAGCAGTCCTGTCACCTAAAAAAATTAATATAAGTATAAAATTCAATGTTTATTTGTTCCTACCTTATGAGCTGCCATGCCGTTCATCTCGGTATAAGATCTTTGTTAACTTTTTTTTAATTTTATTATTGGCAACCAATCTTGTGGTAGGTTACTACTGTCATTGTCGAGTAGGTAAATAACATTACAGGTTTCTTGTGATCATTTCGATGTTCTAACAAGATGGTAGCCCTAGGCAAGTCACAATTATTCGGTACTTCTCGGTATTATTTCCCATCCACTCAAAAAGTATACAATAACCAAAGTATATTACGTAAAATATCACCAATATTACAAAATATAAAGCCAAATAACACTAAATCATTACATAGTATAAAATAAAGTCCCCTGCCGCGTCTGTCTGTCTGTCTGTTCGCGATAAACTCAAAAACTACTGAACGGATTTTTCATGCAGTTTTCACCAGTGGATAAAGTGATTCATGGGGAACGTTTGTGAAGGATTTATTTTTAATCTGGACGGGACAAAGTCTGCCGTGCCGGCTAGTTATGAATAAAATACAAAGTCCACTAAATGACATTCGAAGATCGCGCCAACCAAAAACTCCTTTCTTCCTTCCTTCCTTTCCTTTCTGCGTGAAGATTATATGCTTAGTACAATTAACTTTTAGTATGTGGAGCGCGTGTCTCACCTACAAATGTATTCAATATTTGAAAGAGCATTTCTTTAATTCTACAACTTTTTACAATTTTACATTTCTTTAATTACAATTTAAAAGGCGCGTGCGGAGCCGCGAGTATCTACTAGTTAAATATATTTTAATTCAGGCATATCTAGTAACGTTGAATATTGTTCAATTATACTAATTTATATTATTATCTTTGTGCTTGTAACAATAATAAAAATATTGGTTACATTTAACGTTTCTGCTATTAGCGAATAAAACTTAGGCAAGTAGTGAGTGATATTGGCGCGCACGCGATTATCATTCTGTTTGGAATATGTGGTATTTACGTTTATAAATAATTAAATAATTATTTATACGTATTTATCAAAAGTTTAGATAAATCCTGTTTTTTACTTTAGGTATGTCAATGCGACAATTCAGTGCGTAAAGAAACTTTCAAACATGAAATATTCAAGTTCAGCTGCATTATTAACGTGACCATATGTCCTGGTTTGGACGGGACTATCCCGCTTTCGGGTTGTCTGTCCCGTTGTCCCTATGGAGAGTAAAAATGTCCCGTGATTACAAATGGACGAAACGTATGGATTTATATTTACTTATTTACAGCTGCCGGAACACACCAATAGGTGCTTGGCGTCAGATTTTCAACAGGAAGGCGGGAGTTTAGCATTTATATTAATAAAACAGGTAATATCATAGTGCAACAAAGCTGCGGCAAACTGTTTCATAATTCTATCGGTAATATACATAAAAGGAGAGTTTACGGCACAAAATAAATATGGCATAATCTATACATATAATAGGAATATAAATCTAATTTTTTTTTTGTTTTTTTTTTTTTCGAAATTTTTTGTAGTTTTGTGACAATTTTGTCTCGTCTTGGAATAAGTAATAAAACACATTTCAATAATTTTTAGACATGTCTGTCTGTCTGGCTGTTTGTTTGGACACGCGTCACTCCTTACTGCGTTCACGATAAAATCTCCTATCCTCGAGTAACATTTAGACTTTGTTTCATTAAAATCGGTCCATTCTATCAAAAATGTTTAAAAACAACGCGACTTAAGTACTAGTGACACGTAGATAAGTAAATGGACTTCAGCCTCATCCAAAAACCAGGGTATTTTGTAATATAATAAATAATAGTATCCAAGATACAGTAAACGAAGGAAAAATGGTTTATATATTATTATTTTCACACAAGGAATTATAAAAATTAATAGAAATGAAGTTCAATAGTTAATTAATATGTGTTAATGAAAATAGATGGCGCTCAATATGCAATTATTTCTGTGTCTGTTATTTCGATAAACAATAACTAGATAAAGGGTCACGTATAAAATCGAAGCTAAATGGTGTCCGCGTAAATATATACTTATGCAGCAGCTATTTGTTTACTAAGAAACACTAAGAATGAATGAATGAATATTTTTATTCGTGCAATGAGGAGCTTAAGACATTTTCACACCAGCAAGCTAGGCGTTATTGTGGAGAAAAATGTAACATTAAGTAGTGCAAATAAAAAAAAACAAAGATTACGATAATAATAAGAATGAGCTTAGCAGTCAAGTATAGGTTAAACATAAATTTCACATAAAAGAGTGTCAGTGTTGAGTGTGTTAGTGTTAGAATGCGTGTTGTTAAATGCGAGTGTATTACAGTAAAAAGATATACTGCTATAATCAAAACATAGATGGCGCTAAACACATTACTTCAATAGTGTCAAATATTTTGAAGCATTAACAGTTGTACATAGATAATATAAACACTAACTATGCAAGGTTATTTTAATGTTTTTCTTATTTATTCTGTTTTTTTTTTAATTTGACCACTGTATCTTACGGTTACAAAATTAAATCAAGGCAATAGGAATATTTATTATGTAGTTTCTACTATTGTTTTTATAGTTGTTAAATTATAAAAAATGTAGGGGAAATGTAGGCAATGGGAGTCAGTTGGCAATGGTGATCACCTCAAAATAACGAAAACCGAAAGCGACCAACCGATGCTAACCTACCTACACGCTAGCATTATAGTCATTCTCGTGTGCGACTGGTGACTGGTACAGTTCGCGCGACGCGTCGGAGAGTAGCAGGTGTTTGAAAGTTTTTCGCTATTTTCATCTAATTTTTCGAGTTGATAAATGTGAAGGTAAGTCACAAAATAACAAATACTTATGCATGTACTTGTAATGTGTAATAATTGTAGCATTGTAGCGTGAAATTAAACAGCCATATTGTTATTATAACCTATAATTTCTTGTCAGGATTTTTTTTCCGTCTCTTTGCCAATGTAGGTAATGGGAGTCGGGTGATCCCAATTACCTACATAGTGATCCCCATTACCCTCACTACCTAATCTCGGTAAAACAGTATATTTTTTTGTTTGTAGATGCTGAAAGTTTCTTGTAGAAAGACTAATAGGTTATAAAGCTCATTAATGAACAGAATTGTTCAATAAAAGAAGCCGCGAAGAACATTTGCCAGTATTCACAAGAGATACAAAAAAAATACACCTCGTCTCGTCGCAATTTGATATACCAACAATATCTAAGGATCTGCCAAGTGTTCAAAATTTCATTCAGATGTCTAAGAAACTAACTGTTGTCAAGACAAGAAAAGGAAGAAAAAAACAGCACGCAACGATTTTAACATCTACACCAATCAAACATGCCCAAGATGCCAAAGATAGTTGAAAACTAATAAAAGGAAGGCCAAAGCTGCGAAAAACCAAGGAAAAGGAATAGGAAAGAAAAGCAAGCCACAGAAGGTCAGTCGTGAGAAGGTTAAGTAGAAAACTCTGCAGGATTCCAATGATACATCGACTTCAAACGTGATAACGTATGAGTTATGTCAGGATGACGAAAATGACGATGCAGAAGATGCAAGCAACTTCTGTCTGGTGAATTCGGACGAAACAATGAAACATGGTACCGGTGCATTTCTTGTGGCCTCTGGGCTCATGCAGGCTGTATTGGATGGGATTCTGCGTACAATTATGTGTGCGATATGTGTTGATCACCATTGTCTACATGCTGATCACCATTGCCAACCGGTGTTGGCAATTGTGATCAAACTTAATTTTTTTTAAATTTTTTATTGTACCAATATTAATAAACCAAAATGATTAAAGTTGATCTCAATTGATAGTTAAGAGAGTAAAGTTTATAATAAGAACAGAGCAATAAATAGTTTTTTAATATTGTTGCTTTTTTCTTCATTCTCGCTTAAGTGATCCCCATTACCTACATTTCCCCTATCTATGAATGTTTGTGGACGGATATACGAGTAGAGGAAGACCGAAAAAGGTATGGATGGACTGCGTGAAAAATGATATGTGCGTGAAAGGTGTGAATACTGAGATGACATTTGACAGGAGAGAGTTGAAAAAAAATGTTGTGCCGACCCTACTTAGGTGGGATAAGGGTAATGATGATGATGTATCTAATATTATATATGATATGATTATATCCAATAAACATGGCTGCTCTTTATTTATTAGTTTAAATTCAAACTTTCGAGGAGTTGCATGTTGATGATTTAAAAATACGAGTAAGCACTTGTCTGAGGCACGACTAACCATTGTATTGTCCACTTCGATTCCCGAGAGTTAGATGTATAGATCTGATGATTTTACCTACTACTTGTTACATTTATCTCCACACGGACATAATTGCGGGCACAGCTAGTCAAAAATAAAATGTTAAGATTCTTTTTAAAGAAAAATATTACTAATTAACATTTATACTTATTAAATACAAAAATAAAAATATCAAAATCATATAAGCGTGCTGACGCATGCCGTGGCGACCGGTCTGACCCGGTGCTATAGATGTTTCACAGAAACAAATATGTAATAGTATTAGTCAGTATTTCTGCTTTACGTGAGTAGTAATTAACTAAAATTAACTTCAGCCACCAATTTTTTATGTCTTAATTATGCCTAAATTCGCTACAAAATTTAAATAGCTTTCGCCCTTGTAACTACCGATTTAACGAAGAATTCTATGTAATGAAAAATATTTTTGAGAGTTGAGTCACTAGTTCTATACTTATTAATTACCTACCTCCCAGTAATTCTTTTTCGAGTCGATTAAATGCTCTAAATATCGAGAGCGTGACTGGTTCGCTGGATTTTATATCGAACGTCAAAGGCATTCAGCTGAATGACAACAAGCGCAAAGGCGATGAAGTGGCTGAAATTCCGCTTTGGCTGTTGAATGTGACTATTTCATTCGAATCTATCTATTAATATATAAAAGCGTATCAAGATACCCGGTAAATAAATACAAATACAGTAAATACAAAGATGCCGTTTTTTTTATTTAGCTGTCGATATTATATTGTAAAGACAATAATTCATTAAATTTCAAAAGAGCTAAATTATTATTAAGAATACAAAATCTTTGAATCATTACCCATAGAGAATCATCTTGGTTCATAATTTAATCTTATTGACGAGATTATTTAACATTAAACCGCGATAGTCATGTACTGAAAATAAAGTAACTTTTGTACGATAAATTTTATCATAAATGTACAAAACAGCTTTTACTCTATTTCATAAATAGCCATTTTATAATTACATAATATATATGTTTACTCGACTCAGAGAGATGAGAAATGAAATGTAAAAAGCGAGATAAGTTTAGGGTTATAATCTAATATCGTATTATATATTTCTATTACATACTAGCTGACCCTCGCAACTTCGTCTGCGCCAAACCGGTTATTACCGATTTCAAATTTATTTCCAGATGCGAAAAATCTTTAAAAAAACTTAGAATCCGATTATAGCGACACCTACTGGGTCCAATTGCGATATCAAACTATCCTATATAATCATATTGGCAAGAAATGTCTTCCAGGTATCTCCTGGGTTGCTCCTTTGGACTTAACCTCCGCGCCCCATTTACTATCCTCGCAATAACGCAATATATTTACCGGCTTATAGTTTTTATTTCCCATTATCTTCTAACCAACTCCATCAATTAACATGCTGTAAAAAGTAAATTTTATCTCCATGAAATTTTCATTTTGATTTAGCTATTTGTTTTACTAAGAATTTGTAAAAAAAAAATCTCGAACTGACTATGCTATTTTCTGGCAAGGTCTTTACAGCTTCAACGGACTACAGAATTTGTAAAGTATACATGAACCCCGTATCTAATAACTTTAGTAATTAGTAATTACGATACACTTCAATAGAACAATACAAATACAGTACAATTTTACTAATTGTAACATTTATTTTCTTTTTTACTTAAAAGCAATTTTTTGGCTAAGATATATATATATGGTGTCTCGTATTTTTTGGAAAGGTAAGTAATTAATTTCGCTATGGATTTTATTCATTTATTTCAAATCATTCTAGCAACATACGCCGTATTATATATAGAATTTTGATAATTTTAATTATATTTATTGTGATCAATTATTGAAAATATATATTTACCATAATAAAAAGTAATCTAATATACCTTGATAATAGTGAAAGAATTTTCAGAAACGGATCAGTAGGTAGTAGGTACCAGAGATTACCCCGAACACCCAAAATCACAAACTTCAACCTTTTAATATTGGAGTTTTATAGATTCAAATTCTACGTGTCAAGTGAGTGATGGGGTAGTCACTTTATATGTAACATTACATTTTTATTATATAATTTAGTTCTTCCAGATTAGGCCACTGAAATACACAAAGACAAACATAACACTTACAGACATCATGCCTTAAATAAGTATATATATTTACATAATAATTACTGTTAGTTATTGTGTTATATTAAAAATGAATTTTGTTAAAACTTATAAAATTAGCCAAAATATTGACAAAAGGAGAAAATACACACCTTTGTGCGTTTGTTAAAATCAGACTACCTATTGTTAAGTAATATATCATAAAATACAATACTAAATTGGGGCAATTGAAAAAAATGTGTTCTAGAATGCCTTCGACCAACCCACATTCACGTATTGAGTTGTCCCTGATTCTATGCTCTACAAGATGAACTGGAGAGCACACTTTACAGATAGATCGTCAGTCTACAGATAGTAGACGCAGCAAACTTGCAACAGTCACGAAACTTATAAAGCCATGGCTTACCAGGAATGTAGTCCTAAATGGAAGCATATGATTTGCCTTTAATTTGGTTGGATTTTGTTGATTTTAATTTAGTTTGAGTTCCATGATAGAAAAAAAAACATTCTTCTATATTTATCAAACATAAGGATAAATCCTGAACATAGGTTATATAGTGATCAAAATATTTAGTCTGGATAGCTTCTTTAGCAAGAATATCGACAGCTTCATTACCCTAGATCCCACTATGTCCTGGTATCTATACCAGATCTTCATAAATTCCTAAACAATGACTTTGATACAAATGGAATCTAATGTTTATGATAATTGGGGACTTTAGAAAAAATCGGGCTATACTGAATAGTTTATAAGCAACTTAGCGAGTCTGTCAGTATGATAGTTTGATCAAATTTATGTGATAGTACATATCTGATAGCTTCAAATATAGCAACTACTCTACCTGTGTAGGTGGAGGATAAAGAAGGGTATTTATTATCTCTTTATAATATTAGTGTAGATAAAAACGATATACATATATAATATATTACATTGTCATATACATAAATGTATTATTGCAAGCATACGAGTACATAAATGACATTACCGAAAGTCACGAAAATTAAAAACAAAATTGTGTAAGCCAATATAACCTAATGTGGCTAACTCGGAAGCGGACGGGTTCGCTATTATATTTAATTGAAACTTGTCAATTATGTCAAAATAATATTGAAATGTAGTGTCAAAAGTTCCAATAAGAAGAAAAAACTGTTTCTTTCTATAAGCCAAACAATTTCATTAATATATTTAAAAAAAGAACATTTATATGTATAGATTTTTTGGGCCAGGAACACTCTCGGACGTCCCCAGAACACGCTCCTAAATTTTTATCAGTAGTTTCGGCATGCATAGAGAACAAACATACAAACACTGATTTTTATATATAAAGATGATGACATATGATATATCATTTTATTTGCAATTATTTTTTTATTATAATTTTAATATTATTGTAATGGTTTAATGTATCTAATTTTGATTTGATCGACAATAAATACTCCGAAAGATATCTACTTAATTAATTCAAGTCAATATACACCGATTTACGTAATACAAAATCCTTTAGCCACGCATGTTATAAGTCGCCAACGTTAAACCAAAACCAGTAAGTAATTACCCTAAAGAGTTTGTATGTAAACAGCGCTAAAACAGAAATGCTAGTTGGAAGTACCTACTTACTGTGAACACCCTGAAACCGCGTATACTGGGAAAAAATCTCGAAAATGCAGTCGTCGGAAGAAGTCTAAAATTGGCTAGTTTTCTGTTACCCAAAAACGACAATATAGCAAGCAAACCACATATCTTGAAGAACTTCGTTTTTAAACCGAACGGTAGTACCGCTCAAACAGTAACTGTCGAAGGCCTACCAAAGCTTTAAAGCCTACAAAAAAATTGTAAAGCTAAAGATGTGGATCTATTAGACCTATTAGGATCTATTAGTAGCTATTAGACCACGTAATTATATTGTATAATAATCATAAACGTATAGTGGTACAACAAAATAATCCCAAGTAGGGTTGATGTCAGGCAGGCGGCCGATCGTAAAATCAAATCAAGGCAGCATAAGAAGGCACTTATGAACGTCAAAACTACCACCGGTTCGGAAAACAACCCAGTCATCGAGAAGAACCGGAAAGAAATTCGATCTGGTTTATCCTTTTTAACAAATATATATAACATTTGGAATAATAATATATTCTATATAATAATAAATGTCACAAACGTTTTTAATGGATGCACAGACATGAGTCAATTTCAGACATCACCATCGTTCACATATTGATCCACTCTATAATAGCCTTTTGACATCAAAACCCGCTTGACATGGCGCTTAAATTCGCAATCCGGCAAATCGGTTATATCCTTTGGTAAAATGTAACACTATTCCCCAAAAAACTGTTAATGGTTTTACTAAGTCTAAACGTGGGACAACCAGTTTGTCACAGTTTCTAGTATTTAGATTGTGCCGGTATTTTACGAAATCTAGCTTTTCTAGGTTCTTACCTATATAATAAATTGTCAATAAATACCTAATATTAAATTGTCAAGAATGTATTGGGAGGGCAGAGTTAAGATACCGTACTCCTTGAACTTGGTCTTTCAAGGATTCGCGAGGTCTCATATTGTAGATTGCTCGAACTAAAAAAATTAAGCCAAATCGTATATCACAACGTGACAAACATGTTGTACCGACCCTACTTAGGTGGGATAAGGGTAAGAAGAAGAATCTAATATCGTATCTATATAATATAGTATATACGTACTCTCAGGAACTACTGGTCCGATTTGAAAAATTATGTGAGTGATATAATACCTCATTTATCGAGGAAGGTTATAGGCTATATATATCATCACGCTAAGACCAATAGGAGCGGAGCACCAATGAAGAATTCGATTCGATTCGATTCAATTCAATTTAAGATGCAGTAACTGAGCCACAGCAACACGTGGCCGGGTCAGTGTAGGAATATATGTGGAGATGTTGGATTCGTGTTAATTGTGGGCGTTACATAGATTATAATATTCAATTATAAGATATGTGAATGAAAATCGTTTAAGATTTTTTTACGTACCAATGCCAAAAGAATGAACAACCGGTTGCAAGTTAAGGTCATTGTTTTCACAGTAGTAGGGTATTCTTTCTTTATAGATGATTATATTTATTCCTACTACGTTAAGTATCAGCTGATTATATTTATTCCTACTAATTCCTAGTAAAAAACTAGTATCTGTTAGTGCAATTCTCACGGTGTTAAACTCTCCTAAAACTATATCGATAGATGTTGCAGTTTTTCTAAGAATTAATCCACCATCACGCTTATCGATTCATGACAAATTAAATCATTCTATCACTATGAACTCGTATAGAATTTATCTTTACAATAAAGCCGTGAATGCAATCTATTTGACATTAATAACCGTTCACAAACAGTAGCGCAATCCCATACGAGATAGATTATAGACCGTCTGCTGATATTGAGGATTTAATTCGAATGCTACGCGTGCCACTACGGATCGGAAATAATACCCTTTAATAAAGAGGGCACGAGTGTAGTCACTTTCCGATAAAAATTAATCTTTTGTATATCGACGATGCCAGCGAACACTTCAAAAGTAAACAAAGCCCTCTCTCTCTCACCTCCATCCCCCTGTTGGCGAGTCGCTCCCACCCTCCTTTAGTTGGGTTGTGCTGGCGCTCTGCAGGTTGGGCACGTTCACACTGGAACACACGTTCGAACGCGTACATTAATATTTTAAATGACACTCACAAATAACGTGGCTTTCTATTGGTAAAAGAATTTTCAAAATCGGTTTAGTAGTTCCAGAGCTAACCCCCTACAACGTCACAAACTTTACCTCTTTATAATATTAGTATATAGATTAAAGCCCCTGCCCGCGGCTTCGTCCGCGTAGTAATAGTTACTTCTCTGGGCTAACGCTGACATACAGCAGAAGCTCTCAAAAAAAAAAATTCGTTTTTGAAACATTTTTCATCTGTGCTCCGCTCCTATTGGTCATAACGTGATGATATATAGCCTATAACCATTCTCGATGAATGAGCTATATAACACTGAAAGAATTATTCAAATGGGACCAGTAGTTCTTGAGATTACTTATTTAGTTATAGTTATATATATAT
>MU159084.1:300452-442049 GCA_015888305.1 Antheraea pernyi | reverse complement strand
TATATATATAATAGAGATAATTAGATAGATTAGTATAGATTAGCCGTTAGCCGCGTGTAATTCAGCAAAAATAACGTCGAGGCAGTCACAGCCCTTGCCGACAGAAGTAAAAACTCAAAACAATGGAATAACTGTGTTCTCTTTAGAATTTTTAAATTAATTTTAGTGTGAAATATTTAAATTTCATAATTAGTATATTGATATTATTAACATTAGCTTGGTTTTCACAACTATTACACTCGGAACAATAATCATATACATTCTTATAAAGTTTACTAGCTGACCCGTGCAACTTCGTCTGCATCGAATCGGTTATGTAATTATTTACGACATCACATTAGAAACCTCAAAAATAACAGTATTTTTCCACTTTTTAATGGACGTTATTATACATATAAACCTTCCTCTTTAATCGCTCTATCTATTAAAAAACCGCATTAAAATCCGTTGCGTAGTTTTAAAGATTTAAGCAAACATAGGGATATAGGGACAGACAAAGCGACATTGTTTTATATTTTATAGTGATTAAGCAATGAAACACGATGAGCTGCAAAATATCAATATTACATGTACACAGGGCCCTTATACTACGCGTCGCTAGTTTGGCGCAAATACAATACATTACGAGCATATCGAGATCATCATTGACATGAAACCATAAGTTTTTCCCCTACCATAAATCGCTCAACGCGCTTAAAGAAGTTTTAAAATAAAAAAAAAATTTCAATGTACCTAAAAGCACGCGTGAAGCTTCTGCGGTACACTGCATTTTATTTTATTATATTTGTCGGGCACCCTATTTTTTAAATAAAATAAAAGTATCCTATGTTACTCCTTATAGCATCAGCTATCTGTTAGCGAAAGTCCAGTCAAAATAGGTCTAATCGTTTCGGAGATTAGTTGAAAGAAACAGACAAATATTAAATTTTGTTATAAGTACCGTATAGACTTTTTCATTTACATTTAGCAAAAAGCTCAAAGACACTTTAATATTATCTATGTCTTCTATAGATTATGTAGGTATTTACATAAACATAAATAAAATCGGTGTGCTTTGTGAGCGTCGAGGCTAAAATTCAAAGGGATAGAGAACCAATTTTGACGGGACTTTTACAGGCAGGTTGAGCACTTTTTAGGGTATTATCGAGTTTATTATTTTTCTTTTTTAATATAGCCAAAACATTACTGATAATATTTAAAAGAGGTGATTTATAAACGAATACTAGCTTCTGTCGTGTCATTCTGTCTGACTGTATTCGTATCAAATTATAAGCTACAATTTTACTCTTAAAGTTGAAAGAAATCCTGTAAAAATACATTGTTTTCATCATCAGGCTGTAAAAGACCTGCAGTGTCGTGAGCTTCTTCCCGAAATAAGGTATCGGCATAATCACCACGCCAACCCACGACGTAATGGTGATTACAAACTTGGAACATTTCTCAGGTTCAGGTTTCCTCACGATATTTTCCTTGGCCGTCAACCGATGGTACTAGCAATTTAAATGAGTAAATATACGCGAATTCCGATAAATTCGTGGGTACATGCTGGGGCTCGAACCTGCGGACATTGGGTTGATATTCCACCGATCACGCCACTACACCACCATGACGTTTCGTGTTACTTATTTCAATATACAATTCTAACTTAATCATTACATAGTATAAAACAAAGTTCCCCTCCGTGTCTGTCTGTCTGTTCGCGATAAACTCAAAAACTACTGAACAGATTTTCATGCGGTTTTCACCAGTGGACAGAGTGATTCATGGGGAAGGTTTTAGTATATAGTATATTTGTCAAGGTTTTTTTATAGTCAGGGCGGGACAGCGTCTGCCGGGTCCGCTAGTATATTATAAAATAGAATATGTGTTTGTTTGTTTACTAAGCTAATCATCCTGTTTTTTGTATACACGTTGTTGGAGTAAGAGAAAAGGAAACCAGGTATCCTATACCTTTCATTTAGAAAAAAAAAAAACTGTACGCGAGTGATAAGCCGAATATACCACCGAGTGAAGCCGCTAGCAAAATCTAGATTATTATAAGGGTTTTTTTTTATATAGCCAGGGCGGGACAGCGTCTGCCGAGCCCGCTAGTATATTATAAAATGGAATATGAGTTTGTTTGTTTACTAAGCCAATCGTCCTGTTTTTTATATACACGTTATTGGAGTAACAGAAAAGGAAACCAAGTATCCTACACCTTTCATTTCGAAAAAAAAATACTGTTCGCGAATGATAAGCCGAATATACCGCCGAGCGAAGCCGCTAGCAAAGACTAGTTTATTATAAGGGTTTTTTTTACATTTCGCTCAGACTCTTGGTCCGCACCTTTTTTTAAAATTATTTTAACTGTAGTGCAGCTTAAATACAATATATTAAAGCTAGCAAGGCAAGATATTATTATCAACTAATTGATAATGTTACTTTTTTAAATACTATTTTTTTTTATTTATCAACTAGTAACTCGAATTTGTTGAGATAAATAATATATAAAGCCGATTAAACAGCAAGTCATTTTGCAGTGACATTTTTAAGTATATGTGAGATATATTGAATATAATAAATCGTTACTTATACCGATATAGACTGGTCCGTTATAACAGATAAGTTCCACGACGTAATGGTGATTACAAACTTGGAACATTTCTCAGGTTCAGGTTTCCTCACGATATTTTCCTTGGCCGTCAACCGATGGTACTAGCAATTTAAATGAGTAAATATACGCGAATTCCGATAAATTCGTGGGTACATGCTGGGGCTCGAACCTGCGGACATTGGGTTGATATTCCACCGATCACGCCACTACACCACCATGACGTTTCGTGTTACTTATTTCAATATACAATTCTAACTTAATCATTACATAGTATAAAACAAAGTTCCCCACCGTGTCTGTCTGTCTGTTCGCGATAAACTCAAAAACTACTGAACAGATTTTCATGCGGTTTTCACCAGTGGACAGAGTGATTCATGGGGAAGGTTTTAGTATATAGTATATTTGTCAAGGTTTTTTTATAGTCAGGGCGGGACAGCGTCTGCCGGGTCCGCTAGTATATTATAAAATAGAATATGTGTTTGTTTGTTTACTAAGCTAATCATCCTGTTTTTTGTATACACGTTGTTGGAGTAAGAGAAAAGGAAACCAGGTATCCTATACCTTTCATTTAGAAAAAAAAAAAACTGTACGCGAGTGATAAGCCGAATATACCACCGAGTGAAGCCGCTAGCAAAATCTAGATTATTATAAGGGTTTTTTTTTACATTTCGCTCAGACTCTTGGTCCGCACCTTTTTTTAAAAATTATTTTAACTGTAGTGCAGCTTAAATACAATATATAAAAGCTAGCAAGGCAAGATATTATTATCAGCTAATTGATAATGTTACTTTTTTAAATACTATTTTTTTATTTATCAATTAGTAACTCGAATTTGTTGAGGTAAATAATATATAAAGCCGATTAAACAGCAAGTCATTTTGCAGTGACATTTTTGAGTATATGTGAGATATATTGAATATAATAAATCGTTACTTATACCGATATAGACTGGTCCGTTATAACAGATAAGTTCGATATATCGAAACCGAATATCGATTTTTTTTTCGAACAACCCTACACAGAGCATGTCGTTTCATAGACAATAAACGAGAAACCGAAATCGGTAATAATTAATAGAGGTGAGACGCATTAATTATATAAATGCTCGCTTTCAACTGCAACAATCAGAACACGCCATTAGCCGCTTCGCGATAAATTTTCAATTAGAGAGTAACTTACAGGGCGATATTATTAGAAAATACCATTACGCTACCTACGTACACAATAATTACGCTTTTCTTTAGAGAAAACCCTCAGCTTGGTGCAAAATTGGATTCCGAGGCGATTGAAACAAAAAGTGTAAAAAAAATTAAAAATAGACAATATTGTTGAACTGAAACAACGAGTAGTATATAACTATTTTACAATAATTGTACATCCCTGCTTCGTGAAATTGTACTAATGAAAAAAAAATAGATCAAATCTTCGGTTTGCACCACGACCATATAATAAAGCAAAAAACAGTGCATGTATTTTTTTTTGTAGCACGGCAAAGTGACTGCACTTTGCCTGATGGTAAGCACAGTACAGTCCAAAAACAACGGCGACCACCGAGTGACACTCTATCCATCGTTGATCGCCGCTGTCATGCCGGCCTGTGAATAGCTGGATATGCACAGGCTGAACCCGAAACGCGACCCGCGGAAGCGAATCTCTATGAGGGGCTTTTTCGCCATATACTTGGTGGTTGCGACCCAGACAGGCTGTAAAACCCTACCACCCCGCTTTCGCCATTGCCTCGTTTGTTATTCAGCAGGGTGCACTAAATGCAGGTGAGGTTGGCTTGGGTGTCTCAAGTCTTATGATGTTATTTGACACCCCAGTATGTATCAGTGTCTACACAGGGTAGTTGTGAAACTTATTTGACTTATCACTATCTTCATATATAAATTTCTTCTGTACGTGTGTATGTCACTGAACTCCTCCAAAACGGCTGGACTGATTTTGATGAAATTTTGTGTTGTGTGCAAAATTGTGTGCGTGTTCCAGTGGACCTGAGAATGGTTTAGATTCACAATTGGACCCAGTAGGAGGCGCTGCGGTTGACTTTTTGGATTCTTTTTTATTATCAAGGCAGGACAACGTCCGCCGGGTCCGCTAGTAAATTATAAAGTAAAATCTTCTGTCACATCTATCTGTCTGTACGCAATAAACTCAAAAAACGACTTAACGGATTTTAGTGCGGTTCTCACCAGTAGATAAAGCGTTTCATGGGGAAGATTTAGGTATATAATTAGTCAAGGATTTTTTCATAATCAGGGCGGGACAACATCTGCCGGGCCCGCCAGTATAATATAAATACGGCACAAACGTTTAAATTATTTTTTTAATATATCATAAAACACCCATGAAAACAGAGGTCACGGGAATAGAGAGCAGTTAAATAAGAAATATCTTCTATAGATCACAAATGCAGTATTTTTTTATATTTTATTTTTATACATAAGTATAAAGTACCTACATATATCAAAAACAAACGTATGGTTTGCAACCCGAATGGTATATCTTGTCTATTTGATAATTCGTAGTAATTTTTATCTTCTATAATTTATTTAAAAAAATTGGTAATTGGAGATGCCATTTTGACCAAGATAGTATTAATCTTTATCGAATAAACTATTTTTTTTTAAGTTATTAGAAGATACCATAAATTTAAGATTGGATGCAACAAAATGTCTGTGTGTCTGTGATTCTTACGTAGTTTAGACATTCATGACGTCACAAATTGCCACCGTGCGAAACCGGGCCGGCTTGCCAGTGTACTTTTATATACAAAAATTGATGTTGGTACACTATATCGGAGATCTGCAACTGCAACACCGTTTGCTTAATTCTCGTAACAGTTAGCACGGCTAGAAACCTAACTCGTCACCAATTGGCGCTAAATTATCATCATCATCAGCAGCATATAAAAGACACACTGTAGGACCCACGACGTATAAGCGATTTCAAACTTTGAGAAATCCACCGTTCTAAATGTTACCACTTACGGTGATACTGCAAGAACATTTCTCAGGTTCAGGTTTCCTTGCGATGGTTTCCTTCACCGTCAGCCGATAGTGTTGTCAATTTCAATTTAATTAAGCGAATTTTGAAAAATTTGTTGGTACATAACGAGGTTCAATTTTGCGGACATCAGACATCAAATTTTCAGCGGTTGAACCCCTCAACCACCACGATTTTAGGCTATGTTCTATTGTTATTTGAATATATATGTTAATTTAGCATTATTACTGACATTAGAAAAGTGAAGTTTGTTTGTTCCCTAACCTCCACGACGGGTCATCGTGAAATTTCGCATACACCATCATCCTATTATTGAGAAAAATTAGCGTTCCTGAATTAGTTAAATATAAATTATGGCTAGCCTAGTGGTGGGCAAAAACTGGTACTATATCAGAACAAGACAGTTTCACGTTGCGAGTGTGCAAGTGAGTAGTTGGATAACGAAAAAATCGAAGGATCTTGTAGCTTGTAATTACTACAGCGAGAGCTTACTATAAAGCCCTTCTCCGAGCAGCGCTCAGTCGCCTTTGAGCGAAAATTAATATAAAAAATCCGCTTTTCTTGACAGTTTAATTAAACTGGTACGCTCCCTGTAAATATGCACCCTTTGCCGCTGGCATGTACCCGTTTTTAAAACCCTTCATACAACGTTTTTAATTTATTTCTCTCACAAAGTTCACTATTAAGATCACTATTATATATCACCGAATATATAGTCGTATCAATAACCAAAAACGTACGAAATTATGTTGCAAAGTTACCATACGAAAGCGTTGTATTAAAGTTTCTTTGATTACGTAATAAGGGATTCTGTTGGCCATTTATTTCTGTCACAAAGTGCATTATAAAATCACTATTATATATTACCGAATATATAGAAAATAACTATCGGCCCAGCGGACGTTATTCCGCCCTGATAATAAAGAAAACCTTGACAAATTATATATCTAAACCTTCCTCATGAATCACTTTATCTACTGGTGAAAACCGCATGAAAATCCGTTTAGTAGTTTTTAAGTTTATCACGAACAGACAGACAGACAGACGTGGCAGAGAACTTTGTTTTACAATATGTAGTGATTGTATCAATAACGAAAAATATAGGAAGCTATACTACAAAGTTACCATAAAAAAGCGTTGTATTATACTTTATTTAATTGACATAATGAGGAATTAAACTTACATTTTTTTATTCGCAACCGATGGTTCTACAACCAGTGGGAGTCCGCAGTACGAGAAACCTGAAATTAAATTTTCTATATAAGTCCCAATGTTTGTCAATCAATCACGCTGTAACTTCTAGAGGGATTGTTATGAAAGGGCGGGCAACGGTATTGGAAAGTGCATGTTTATTTTATACAAACAGCAGACATTTCAAGTGTAATCATAGAGAATAGTATTATTAATATTTATATACTCATACAATAAAACTTGGTACTTGTGTATTAAATGCACCGCGCTCGACGACCGCTACCGCGGCTGGCTCGCGTTATTTTTTTCGCAGGTCGAACCTAGCCTAACCTAACCGAGACGAAAATGTTTTGTTTTAACTTAAAAATCAACCAGTTGGTAATATTCAAAATTACCAACGATCGTTGGAACTGTGTGACTGCGGAGTGGATATCCAATCCTTAGCACACATCATACAACAATGCCCACTAAGGATATATAATGGTTCTCCAGATGACCTGATCGTTCTTACCGACGACGCCCTAAAATGGCTGAAAGAAATAAATCTCGAATTATAATAAAATAATAAAATAGAACGTATTACTTCATTACAGGCGTACGATTAAATGAATACACAAGTACCTAAAACAATATAAGGTGACATTACACTGAAAATGTTTACCCTGAACACTGAAATGTACATCATAAATATATTATTAAAACAATAGGTACCGTGTAATTTGTCGATAGCCCGATCAGCCGCTGACTGGTCCGGGAAGTCCACGAATGCATAACCGCCACGTTTTACCGAGATATCAGCAACTGTTAAATTTTGCTCGGCAAACAGTTGCCTCACAGCGGTCTCGTCGGCTTCGATTGGCAAATTCCCTATGTACAGCTTGTTCATTGCTGAAACACTCTTCAGCGGCTCACTCATATTAGAAACTACTGCGAATATTACCCGAAAACCCGACGGTCCGTCCTTTTACGATTTCCACGCGAGCGAACAGAGCGATCGGAATTCTTTTGTCGTGAATTGTCAGTGACTTGTTGCTGAATTTCGAATATTAGTGTTTTGTTTTTCTAGATGGCCTTATATTTTTATACGTGTACAAAGAGATTGGAAATATTATAATTAAAAACGATCAATATTATTTTAGTTGTTATTAGTTATTTGATGAATATAAATTTTCAGGAATAACACATTGCAGTATAAATGTATTATAAATACTAAATAAGTATCATCTATTAGGTATAAACGTTTTTTTAATTTAATTTAGATTTAATAAAATATATTTGTAACTTTTTTTATAATTCGGCTTATTGCACGAGGGGATAGATTGTCGTTTGCAGATAAAACTCTAAGACTGCAAATTAAATAGGTTTATAGCTAGTCTTTTCAATGAGTTACTTGAACTAAAAAAGGGGTGCGATAAATGAATAACTATATAATATGTTAAATCTAGCAAAATGATTGAATATAAAATACACACTTCTATAATAAGAAGGAGTTTGTTCCTTATAACTAAAAAATATTACGAAAAATTGGTAATCTATATCCTAAAAATGGTTTTGAAGTTTTATATGTGTATTTTTGTATATATTTACTTATTTATGTATGTTTGTTATATGTGTGTAATTTATAAGTAATATTGTTGAAAATGGTATCGAGTTATAAGCCGAAGCCGATAAGTCGGTCCGGGGGATGATCCTCCATTTCTTGGTACGCGCCTCGAAACCCTCCGTTTGTGTAATTCTGATGGTCAAGTATTAATAATAAGTACACTCGCTGATACTCGAAATACAATAACGAAATTGTAAATACAACGATACGTACCAATTCTGTAACACACTCCGAAAACCGTGTACAACGATGTACTTACATCGTAGTTCGAATAAATTATATAATATTTATGAGCCAACACGCTTAACAGCACCATGTCGGACATTGTCACAATTGTAAATGAACGATGAAATATTGTATTCTACGAAGCTTTTATAAAACTAGCGATAACTAGCATCGTTACCCGCTTGCATTTATATCGCACCGCACAACGATTGTTTTTGTGTGTAGATTGTACTAAAAAATATTAAAACCCTATCTAAAGCTATATTTAGCTGAAAAATTAAAAATATAAAATAATATTGATTCACGGAAACACCGTGTTTTTAGTCATTTCTATTCCAAAACATATATTATATTCAATAGCTTAGCTAAAATACAGTAACAAGCCGCTCCGTGTCTATTTTGTTAACATTTAAACATGTTCCAATCTAACAAAACATATCTTAAAATCTGAGGAGAGAATAAACTCATGGATTTAAAAAAGAATCACGAAAATTGGTTCAGTGATTTTGTAATTATAAGCACAATAATTGATCGCAGTTGCCTTTTATAATAGGAAGGAAGGAAAAAATAAGGGCTATGAGCACTACAATATGGTACAGTCTCCTAGATTTAAGGCTTAAAGAACATAATTTTAGAGTTTTGAATTTACTAATGAATTTGCCAAAAACGGAGCTTTGAATGGAACCGTTTATGTAATTCCTAAGAAGTAGCATTTAAGGGAATTCAGTCAACTTAAACTAGAGAGGATACGATACTCATTGGAACTGAAATACGGGTAGTTGTGTGGTGGTGATAATGCTGATTAAATCTTGGTTCCTTGAATATCAAAATGTAGTTTCGTTAATGCACAAATGTTACACCAGGGCACGTTCTCTAAGCTTAAGATCTACTAATATCTGAACGTGACTGTCTTCTAAGCAATGTATGATGTACTGGATACTACTCGATACTAATGTATTCAGTAGTGATTTGGAGAGAAGCATCAGTAATGCGGGTAGCTTGCAATGTATCTTAGTTACTGTTTTATGCTTAAAATCTAAATTCATTTATATGTTCTCCTGCCTGTAAAATATATTTCTTACAGCTTTTGTGATAGAATGTCTGTTACAAAAGCCAGTGATCTTAATTATGATGTTAATTTTTGTCTGGTTGCTTGTGTGTCTGTAAGTTTATATTATCCCTTAATTGATACAGTATAATTATTGTCAACAATACTTTAAGAAATATATAAAAAAGTAATATTATATTATTTGTTGTTGTATAAATTATATGTTACTCGGAAATTAATGGATCATATAATAAAAACTATCAATAAAGTAAAAATTTTTTTTTTTTCTTAAACTGATTTTAATGAATTCTTGCACATCGGAGTTGTACGTAGTTTTGCAATTGATAATACTGACCAATATTAAAAAATAAAATGTATTTATTTCTGCACAGATCCGAATGGTTTTTTTTTTATATACATCATCATCTGCTCCTAACCGTTATCGGTTATAGCGACCGCTAATAGAAACTTAACAATCTATTTCTCCGCCCTTTCGTGTGCACGTAGGTGACTGGCGTATCCTACCTTCGCAGTAAACGTACAGAATGTTTCAAAATCGGGTCTTTTCCTCTTGAGAGCTTCCGTTGCGTGTTAGCGTTAGCCCAAAGTAACTATTCCACGCGGACAAAGTCGCGGGCAGAAGCTAGTGTGTAATATAGGAGTATTTAAAGTATATATTATATAGGTTAAAAAGATAAACCCGATCGAGTTTCTTGCCGGTTCTTCTCCATAATTTATTTGCTTTCCGAACGGTGGTAGTTTAGTAGACGTTCATTACCGCCTTGTAACATTTTTTTGCTTTTTATCGTAGCACGGCAAAGTAACTGTACTGTGCCTGATGGTGAGCACAGTATAATCTAAAAACAATGGCGACTACTAGAGACACCATCCCTCACCAGTCGCCGCTGTCATGCCGGCCTGCATAAATTTATCTTCACGTTACGCTTGAAGGACCCCATATTATAGGAAGGAGGGAACACACTGGCCGGGAGATTGTTCCAGAGCTTCGCGGTACGGCAGAGATAATAAGTTGCGAACTTTTTAATTCGTGCCCAGATAGGATTTACCGTAAAACTATGGGTATGGTAGGGTTTACATTGAATGGAGTATTTTTGATTTTGTTGGAGGTGTATTGTGGGCTAAAGGAGGAAATTTAAACGCGAATTAATGCGCCTGTCAAATTATCTTAATAAATTGAAATCAGTGTTTTTTGAAGTCCTTTATTGATGGATGTCAAATTGTCTTTTTTATTTACATGTGTGTATATGTTGTGTAAAATTGAAGCAGTAGTGTGAGTAATGCATATTTTAATTAATTTAATGTACTTCTAATGCATTTTATATAAAATAAATAACTTTCTGCACTTCTCCTCCATATAAACTTTAACTATGCCAAATGTCACATTCATCCGTTCGCCCAATTCCGTTAAAAAGGGATACAAAATTTAGGCTTCACGTATTAATATATAGATGATGATATATTAACAGCAGGACCGGCGGATATTGTCCTGTCTTGATTATTAAAAAAAGTCGAGGTCGAGAAGTGAAAACTCAAAACAATGGAATAAATGCGTTCTTTTTGAACTTTCATATTAATTATAGTGTGCATGACAATATATAAATTTCAGAACTTGTCTATTGAAATTATTAACATTAGTGCGGTTTTCATATCTATTGGCACTCGGAGCAATAATTATATACATTTTTATTAAGTCTATTAATCAATCGAACGTATGATGAGTTGCAAAATATCAATATTACATGTACACATGCCTCTATACTACATGTATAATGTAGCTAAGTTACAAATTTATCTCCTGCCAAAATACCACTAAACGCACCTAAAGAAGTTTTCGTTTTAAATCCTAGAATGACATCGCAGCGCCACATACCCGGTCCAAATTTTTACATATAAATTTCTTCTGTACGTGTGTATGTCACTGAACTCCTCCTAAACGGTTGGACCGATTTTGATGAAATTTTGTGTGCGTGTTCCCGTGCACCCGGTAGGTGGCGCTACGGTTAAATTTTAGATATATTTTTTTATTATCAAGGCAGTACAACGTTCGCCGGGATGGCTAGTATGCATATAAATCATTCTTAAATCCATCTAAACCCACACAAAAAAAAATCATTTGTGCAGCGGTTTAGAAGGGGTTCAGTCACATACACACGTACAGTATAATTATATATATATATAAAGATATGCTCGGATTCAGGATGTAAAGGTGTATCTAATATATATTTTTAAATTAGCAATTTCTTTATCCAAGATCTTAGGCCATGCTTCAAAATCACATCCAACACGGGCATTAAAATCACCCAGCAATAGAATCTGCTCATTTGGACGAATGCTTGTGAGGGTTTGAGTTAGGTCTTCATAGAATCTATTTTTAGTTTCGTCATCCTTATCCAAAGTTGGAGCATACGCACTGATCACATTAAGCCGATTGTTGTTATTAAGGTGTAAACTTAGTGAAATAATTCGATCCGAGATGTATAGTGGGCACTCGGCAAGCTTATTGGCAATCTCGATTTTAATTGCGATTCCTACACCAGAGCGCCTAGGCTCCGCAGATGGTGTTCCTTTCCAATAGAATTTATAACCACCTCCATGTTCTATTAGCTCACCCTCATCGGGCAAGTGAGTTTCGCTAAGCGCTGCTATATCCACATTGTATCGTGCAAGTTCACGAGCCACAACTGCCGTCTTCCTTTCTGAGCAGAGATTAGTGTCGCGATCAAGAAGTGTGCGAACATTCCACGCACCAAAAGTCATCGTAGATATTCTATATTTATTATTACTGTAGCGTCGACCACGTAAGATGGGATGCATAGGCAACCGTGGTTATTACCTCCCAAATAGTAGATGGGATAAGCATTTTTTGAGGCACCTTTTCTAGCCCCGTCCCCGGCTGAGCGGGGGAAGAAGTGCAACCCTAAATAGGGCTGCTTCGACACTCGGGCTGCTGCCGAACCCGCGTTGTTATCCCAAGTGCAACGTAGGAGCGACCATCAATACCCAAGCCGCCTGCGTGTAGGTTTTGGACAAAGCCAAGTATGCATGTCTACCTGACCTCTCTACCTCTACCCATCGCCACAGGACTTTAAATCTCAGAGTCCAATATTCTAAAGCAGTCTGATGCGCAGGAGATATTAAAGTGCACAAGCATACGCGCAGATACAGGTGCACTCTCTCGTCCTCACTCTTCTAATCCCAGTGGAACGGAAACCGCTACAACCGGAGAAAAGTTTGGATGATGTGTCTAGCCGATGGTTTCTCAGGCCCTCTACCATCGCCCTGGGCCATCCACATTGCCTTGCTATCTCTCCGGATCCGCCATTTCCCGTTGCATATCTGCTGCGGTGGGTTGCCTTCTCCACCAAGAAAGTCTTTTCATTTTAGCGCAGAAGGGTTCTACGATTATATCCTGCCACCAGCTTGGCAGGCCTCCTTCTTCCGAGTTTTGCCTTAATCGCCCTGCTTGACAAGCGAATTCGTGATTATAGATTGATTTGACAAATATTCAAAGGATACTGCTGCCCGTCCTTTGGTTGATCCCTTAGTCGCCTTTTACGACACCCACGGGAATGAATGGGGTGGTGCTAATCTAAACCGGCACCCTAAAAACCCATACGTTTAGAAACTATAAAATAAGAGCGAAATTCAAAGAGCGTAATCAAAATAATTACTGCACAAAGAAATTCGTGCAAAGCCGCGGGCACGACTAATATTTTTATGTATATTCGGTACGTTTAACAGTTAGACGGAATGATTTTTTTTATATATATGTGCACAAATACGTAACAGTGCTTCGGTTTTCATATTACAATTAATACTTTGAGAATCAAATAACCGTGTGTGAGAAAATCCTCAAGCGATATTATTAACATTCAGTAAATACGATGATTGTAGACGTAAGCATAATTGTAAAGTGTCTGGTAACTCTTTTATAGAGTAGTTCATCATATATTTACAACTAGTTTGTAATGTTGGATTCGTTTGTCTAGGAATGCTAATAATAATGAGATTTTTGAGTAAAATATATTTATAGTTTCGTTTTTTTACTTTTAACATGATGACGATGATATGTATATAATATACTAGCCTCTGACCGCGACTTCGTTCGCGTGGAATAGCTACTTTGACTAACGCTAACACGTAGCGTAAGCTATCAAGAGGAAAAAAACCTCGATTCTGAAACATTCTTAATTGGTGCTCCGCTCCTATTGGTCTTAGCGTGATGATATATAGCCTATAACCTTCCTCGATAAATGACACCCCCTTCAAGCGTTAACCCCAACTAAACATAACCTGTACTTTGGTATATAAACAAAATACTTTACATCGCTGTAGTGGTTGAGTGGTTTGACCGTTGGAACGTTAATTTAATGTCCGCAGGTTCGAACCCCGGCATATATCAACGAATTATTAGTAATTGAGGTATATTTACTATTTTTAATTGGTAACACTATCGACTGCCTGTTAAGGTAAACGTCGTGAGGAAACCTGTACTTGGGAATATTCTTGTAGTAAGTACCACTGTGGGTGGGGAAATATAGCACAGAATTTCTTGGAGTTAGAAATCAGCTTTAAGGGCCTCCCCCTAATCACTACATAATATAGAACAAAGTCCTCTCCCACGTCTGTTTGTATGTTTATAATAAACTCAATAACTACAGAACGGATTTTCATGCGGTGTTCACCAGCAGATAAAGTGATTCACAAGGAAGGTTTTGGTTTATAATATGTCAAGGTTTTTGTTTATTATCAAGGCGGGATAACGTCCGCCGGGCCCGCTAGTTACACATATATGTGTACACGTGTGTCTCAGGAACTCAACAATATATTTTGTGTCTTTCGACTCGGGTAACCTAAACTAAACCAGTTAGTTAGTGCCTAAACTAAACACTTTCACCATATGTGTACTTTACTTGAACCTTTGTATGTGTGCACGTACTTGGGGGTGATGTGTGTTGTGTTGTTAGGCTAGTGATTGAGAAAAATTCAGTGTCCCTGTATCATGCTAGCCGTGTTCGAGGGATCTACTCCGAGGGATCCGAGGGCTTGGGCCGCTGCCGGGAGGAAGGGGGGTGGATGTTACAGCGCCAAAAATGCATTGTATGGCATATTTAAATCGCTTTGATAGTTATAAACCTGTACTGAACTGGAGTGTGTTTATTTATGAATAGCTCAACAACAGAAAAAAAATTGAATTTGTCTCCCTGTTAATGTTGGGCAGAATATTTTACAAAATTATAGAAAAAAAAAAATGATTGTTCATTATATTATAAAACTTATATAATGATTTTACATGCAAATATCATTTTGTAAGTGATCAAAATATTAAAAAACCATTGAACACATTAGTTAGCTGAAGTTAGCTATAGTCAACAATTTGTTTCTTTGTATTTGTTGTTTGTATTTCTTTGTGTTAAAACTGTCAATGTATTAAATACCCTTTTCTATTTCTATTGTTATTGTTCTATTGCTATTGTTAGTGTCGTTTTTTCTACAAACGTAGAATAAGATAAAAATTTGAAAAAAGATTTTTATCTGGTTACGCCAAAGAAGTATAACTTCTAACGCGTCTACATAAGTACACACACACTTTAAAAAACAAACTATTTCGTAAAATAATCCTTGAAATCACAAAGAAAGTATTTTCTTATAGGTACTTTATTGTTATGGAAAATTATAAAGTATATTTATCAAAAATAAAGTAGGATATTGTTATGGTGAGGTGTGGTTGGCAACCCTATGCACGGGCTACATATACCATTTCGAAAGTGATAGATTAGGTAAATTGTCAATAATGATTTTCATTTCGTATGTTTGTTATTCAAAAATTGATAGCTTCTAAAAATGTCAGTGAAATATAAAAAATATATAAAATACGAGTGCTCGTCTAGTGATCAAACTTCGACCATAAAGAAAAATAACTTATACATTTTTTTTTTTAATATAACACTATAGCTCGTCTGTAGTTACAAAATAAATAAAGAATGAAGAAAATCGTCAGAGAAACCGTCCGAGATGTTCTTAACACATTCCCCATTGCCTATTTGTATAAAATATAAATGTTTATATTTTAATTTTATAAGTCAATATAGAGTCGAAAATATTTATTACGTAGAAAATCGTAGGTACAACCGCGGGGGTTTGCTAGTATATGAATAAAATGCACAGTCGTAAATAATTACAGGGTAACAATAGCGGAGCCACGGGCATTTGCTAGTAGTTTATAATTTGTTTTTACTATTCATATCTATATAGTTATGTAGGTTTATATAGTCATAATTATGTAGTATTTGTAGTTAAAAAACGTCTTAAAATCACATGCTGTTTAGATTTCATCCAAAATTGTAATAAAATGTGCTGTCGCAACTATTCTCATATAGTTTTATCACATGTGACTCTTTTTATTTGCGGCTGCAATGTTGACCGACACAAGTTTCGGCTTGCAAGGCGAGTGTGGGCAACACTTAAGTTGCTTGAGAAACTTTAGGATGCTACTGGTTTTAACGGACATGCGAGTTGTAAAAAAAACATATATTTTATACATTTATCAACTGTTATAGTTAATATACATAATTCAGAATAATAATAATTTATTAGAATAATAATAATTTAGAATATATTAATTAAAAGTTTGAACTAAAAAAAAGATAATGAATGTTTAAATCAATTCAAATTATCATTAGTAATATTAACTCGTCACTTTTATTTATTAGATTTCACTATACAAAAGAATTATTTAAATACGTATGGGCATTCGATGAGCAGAAAATTTTATTCACGCGCGAATTTAAAAAATCTCGGGCCTGCTATAGATGTAATTGCTTTATGGCAGGTGCGCACTACAAATTTTTAGCCGCCCGGCGAAAATACCTGGGACAATTTGATGTCCGAGTTAAAAAATGAAAAACTGAAGGCATGCGCACTACGGCGTGCCGCGTAAAAGTGGTCAGTTAAAAAATTTATTTAATAGAAGTTCATTCTTATAATATTTCAATTCTTATAATTAGAGCTCGCAAAAAAAGAAAAGATTTTGGATACGTCTTCTTTCCTATAGTCGTTAAAACAAGAGATAGTTCTCTAAGATATTTAGTGATCTTTCAAACTATTTCAGTATAGTATTATTTGCGAACCAAAAATTTAATATGTTTATCATAATATTCTTTTCAAGTTATGTCATATAATGGTGAACTTCTTTAATCTTCAGTGACAAAAATCTCAATATCGTCAGAATTTATACTAAATGTAGCCAACGTTGATTCACAAGTAAAATTAAAACATACAAGCTGAGAACGAAATGTCGAATCGTGTAGTGCGTGCAGTCAATGTTTTCCTAATTTGTTACAAAAAGTGTATCAACCGCAGCGACGCGAACAATTTGTCATACACTTTTCGCCGCTGTGGGGATTTATTTATCTTTAGGTGAGCGCAATATAATTTAAAACTGTTTGTTACAACACAGTGGTGCGATACTAAGCCTATGTTTTTTGCACGGTGAAAAGTTTGTAGTCCGCACCTACCTTAAGGTCTTGGCTTACTACACCGGATTATATTATGACCGTGAGTGTATCGTAATATGAAAAAATATTCTTTGTACAATTTTTTTTTTACAATTTTACATTTTACACTAACTTTTACAATGGCTACCAAACTAGGCAGAGCCTGTATCTTGGTAGCCAGAGAACGATTAGACAGCGTTATTTACAGGATGAAGCACCTTAGCGGGCCTTTACACATATGAAAATGTATAACCAAAAAATGTTAGGTGATTTGACAAATAAATATATACACAAATATACATAAACCCACCAAAAAAAAAATGAGCTAGAGTAAAGCTTACATATATGCATATCTTTATATATAAATATCTTCTGTGCGTGTGTATGTCACCGAACTTCTTCTATACGGCTGGACCGATTTTAATAAAACTTTGTGTGCGTGTTCTAGTGGATCCGAGAATGGTTTAGATTCACAATTGGACCCGGTAAGTGGCGTTGCGGTTGACTTTTAGAATTTTTTTTATTATCAAAGCAGGACAACGTCCGCCAGGTCCGCTACTATATTATATATCTCAATATTTACGTAGCTACTATTTAACTTTTAACATATATTCAGTTTCGTCATAAGTAAGTAATAATAAGTTTATATATGAAGTATAATACTATATAAGTTTACTAAGTTCAAAACCATGTCAGGTAGGTTTTAATGTAATTTATGTTATAATCTAATTATAGAGTGTTTGAAAATTATACTCTTCTTTGCATAACCGTTAAAAACAATCGTGGCTGTGATTATTAAACGATTGTGAAATCAAAAAAAATAAAATAGAACCTCCTATAGAATAGAATAAGACAAACCTAGACAAGGTAAAAACCTCTATAATTTCAAAAAATAATCTGCTTTCTTCCCCTCACAGCCTAAAACCTCTGTAACTTAAACTAATAATTTCAGTATTAGCTCTCAGTTACCTAAAGAAATGTTTCGATAGGCTCTGTAACACAAACTGTCTGCCAATGGGTCTTTTCGAATGAATGTACAAAACTAAAAGATTCTCGGAATTTTTTAGATGTATGTGTTTACAAATTAAATTGTTATAAAATAAGTATACAATCATCTATTGTCTCTTTGAAATCCCAAAAAGTTGTATTTGCGGAGGTTAGGGCAGTGGCTTACTAGGATGATTAGTTGTTGGTCATTGTCCAGGAAACTGTGTTGTGTGATAAAAGTTACCTAAGTAAAATGAGTTCAAAATGAAGAAGAACAAAACTAATATACGCTGATAAATGAAAAGCAACCCAGTCTGGAATACACGAAAGTACATCATCACTACATAGTATAAAACAATGTCCACTACCGCGTCTGTTCGCGATAAACTCAAAAAAAAAATGTGTGCGTATAAAGTACACATGTCAGAAGTGAAACTTCTTTGGCGAACTAATTTATAAGTCTTGTTTATATTTATACAAATCTAAAACTTAAGATTTCCGAAACTGGACAATAGATGAAAAATCTATGTTTACTGCAAATGACGTCACTTCCGTTGCATACCTGCGTGCCGTTACATCTGTGAAAATTATACCCTCATGCGCCTAAAGAAGTTTCACTTCAAAAAACTACTGAATAAAGTGATTCACGGGGAAGGTTTTAATATATAATTTGTCAAGGATTTTTTTATAATCGGGGTGGGACAACATCTGCCGGGCCCGCTAGTCAATTATAATTGAAAAAGAAGCTGAACTCTTGAAAAAACGACAATCACAAGTAAGTCTTATATGTAAAAGACGAATAATTGCTGAATTACCTATTTTGGAGCAATGTTTATTTACATGGTTCAAACAGTGTGCATACCAAAACATCAGTATTACAGACTCATAGTGAAAGAAAAAGCTGAAGAGTTCGCCAATTCGCTGAAAATCTATAATTTAAAAGCCAGTAATGCTAAGAAAACTTCGAGAAACGGCATGATCTAGAAAGTGTGAGGCGAAAATACGAGTGTAACAAAAACCCTTGATAAGTTAAAAACTCTATAACTTAATTTTTTTTTGTTTTCCTTGGATATTAACTTATCGAGATTCTACTGTAATATGAACAATAAACCACATCAAGTATTTTTGTCGGTTTTTCTTGATGACTGAGTTGTTTCCCGAAACGATTTTTACGACCTTCACAGGACCTAAACTGATTAAAGTATTTTTAATTATGAATCCTAATATTGAATATAGGTAGGTAACTGGTTAAAATCGGTATGATATTTACAAATTAGGCGGTATCAAAATTATAGTACAGATAAAACATAAAATTTACACGACATTTGAAAAGACAGCAAGTAGAAAATAAAAATTGGTCTATGAAATTTCGCGTGACAAAAGTGTTCCATATTCCAATTTCCCGCGGTAAGTGTCAAAGGGAAATTTGATTACGCGACGCATTTTCAGTGCTCTGAGCAGGAGCGAGCGCTGCGAGTATGATTTTGTACGTTGCACCCTCCGGCGACATGGCTTTTCTATTCTCTTTTTAAATTGTAATTCACTTTCCGGGGTTTTCTCTTCCTATACAGTGAAATTATTCTTCCATGAATATGCGCTGATTAAATTGCAACCGAAGAACGGATATTGTGTATTCTCCATGTTCAAATGTGTACACAAGGTACATTGCGATTTATTGAACGACTAGCTGGCACAGGCGAACGTTGTCCCGCCCTTATAAAAAAACCCTTGAAGTTAGACATATGTCGTGTTATCAAAAAAAAGTTAAATACGTGTTAAACCCTGGCATTAAAAAGGTCTTATATTAAATGCACCGCGGTCGCTGAATATTTGCCATCTTGCTCTTTTGTCTCGCTTTGGTTACGTTAGGTTAGACTTGTGAAAATGGATAACGCGAACTTGCCTCGGGCGAGCGCAGTGCATTTATTAGAAAACTTTTTTAAACCAAGTATTTAATACGTATTGAACTTTTTTGTAATAACACGGTCCATCTTTATAATATTAGTATGGATAAATAATTTGCATTTTTTGTTACTTATAACATTATATTCAATATTATGTTTCATTAATCGAATATACACACATATATATAAATATATATATATATTTACTAGCCATCTTTTTTGGCTTATATGACTGGACTAGAATCGTAATTTAGACAAATAAAACCAACTTTTGGTTAATAAATCTAAGCCAAGTCAGGCTATCCAAGTCAGCGAATTTTCAGAATATCCTGAAGTTTTCATAACATTACGCTTATATACGTATAGTAAGTTAAGTACAAATGGTAACAAAATGTCATCAAAATTTGTTTCCATTCATTTGTTTTATGATTCATTAAACGTAATTGATAGTTGTTGCAGCCCCTTATTACTAAATACTCTTATAACTACTATGCTATAATCTATAATCACTATAATCTTATAACTCAATTTATGTTTTACGCTTTTATATTGAGAATTATATTAAAGTTGGGCAAGGACTATACATCTCATGTACAAAATGTCTTAAAAACTGTTTATTAATATACACTTCAATAATATTTTTGTAATTTGTAGTCTATTGCATAGTGTTAATTGCAAAGTATATATTTCTCATGTACAATTTTTTTTTATATAGGTCAAGCTTTCTTTGAGTTAACTCCAGACATTTAATGACACGAGGGATCATCCAGTGTCGGACTTCGACCATATCAAAAAAAAACTTATTTGTTTTGCATTGATAACAATAAAGCTCGTCAATAGCTACAAAAAAAAAATCGACTGAGAAACAGATGCTTTTAACCCTTTCCCCACTGCTTATATATAGATACTAGCTGTAACACGTGGTTCCGCGTTTTTTAAATGTATTAAAGAAATGTAAAATAGTGAGTAGGTGTGTACATTACAGAAATACTTTTTTTTTTAATTTGTAACTATGACACGTACGTCATTTACTATAACATGTAACGTGTACATTAGATATATAAATACTAATAGTATATCGAATGGGATGGGATTCATCGTCAGCAACATACCTGGAACTTTAACCTACTATATACCACCCTCAGTGCTCAGTAACACTATATAAGAAAGTATATGAAAAAGGTGCCCGATTTTGAACATTTTTCATTGGTGCTCCGCTCCTATAGGTCTTAGCGTGATTATATATAGCCTTCCTCGAAAAATGAGTTATCTAAAACCGAAAAAAAATCTCAAATCGGACTGGTAGTTCCTGAGATTAGCGAGTTCAACCAAACAAACAAACTTTTCAGCTTTATATATTAGTATAGATTCATATGTTTCGTCTATTTGGAAAAGCGGGACATTTTTACTTTCCCTAGGGACAGCGGGACATACAATACATCCTGAAAGCGGGATTGTCCCGTCCAAAACCAGATTTATGGTATGGACAGCATGGCGATTGATGTACTGTAGATCTCTGTACTTATTGTAAGTTACAGTATAGTAACTTCGTCGTGCATTGATAAAGAAAAACACCCACGCAGGCTTAATCCATCTATCCCGAATGGCGATCTTCTTGTGTGGCTTTACAACGCCACCCACGACCTACCCAGATACATATCCAGATGAGCCATACCTTCTGCATTCCACTTAAAAGCGATATTGCATAACACATGATACAGTATGTTTTGTTCTATCGGTTTGTGTACATAATATGTGTGCGTTAGGTCTTAGATTACAAAATGTAAACTATGCATAGTTCCCAAGTAAATGCTTATTTAGTTTACACTCGTAACAATACAGAGTTATGTTTTCAATAGACTGGTAATCTTATATAAATAAAATAAAATTGCCGAATAATTGCATACGTAATCTCCATACAAAAAATGGGCAAGTGAGTGAGAAATAATGTAATAAGGAGGTTTTCAAAAATATTGACGGAATTGACAGATTGATGTTTAGCTCTTCAATTGCAATTTTATTTCATTAAATGGTAGTACTCTAAAGGAAAGATTTCATTTCATTTTCTTCATACTAATATACATACGAAGTCGGAGCGACTAGCCAGTTTAAAATATAAACTTTGTCACAAGTTCGAGTATCTTGACCTTGACTGTATAACGAAATAGTAATTAACCGTACTGTTCATACTAAGACGATTCATTAAAGAGTAAGCGAGACACATAATTTTGTAAGAACAAAACATAAATTACTAGGAATTTCAAATCGTGTGACGTTGCTTTTTAGTAACAATGTAGTTCATACCAGGATATTATAGATATTAACTCAGTGATAATGTAATTTTCTACCACTGAAAGTATTTTCAGAATCGAATCAGTTAGGTCCGTTCCCTCGGCGTGGAGCCCTTGAGTACGCTGCTCGCGCGATATGTCAGTCAGTTGCATACTAAGACGATTCATTAAAGAGTAAGCGAGCAAACATAATTTTGTAAGAACAAAACATAAATTACTAGGAATTTCAAATCGTGTGACGTTGCTTTTTAGTAACACTGTAGTTCATACCTGATCTTATAGATATTAACTCAGTGATAATGTACTTTTCTACCAATGAACGTATTTTCAGAATCGAACCATCTTTTTATAAAACGATTATAGTGCCTTATAGGCATTACTAATACTGCTATTTTTGCGGCGTTTACATTGTTTATACGTGATTATTAGAAGTTACCATTTTCTGTTACTCAGTGACTATTTTTAATTCATGATTGCGCGTCTAGTGGTATACTAAATCAGTTGTAAAGGAATGCTGAGTAGCGAAGGAGTCGAGTATCTTCTGCCGTTCGCTTTTGCTAGGCTAAGCGTTTTAAAAGATGTCACCGGCAAAACCTTAGGTAATTGGAGGATACAGTCGCTGATTGAGAAATACAATATGCCGTAGGATCGCATCGATCAGAACTACCGCGTTTCACTACAAGGTACCACGGTGGGGTAAACAACAAAGGTATTTGTTTCCAATTGTTTATGTTAGGTGTTAGGTTTTATAACAAAGTCCCAAAGCACATTGCCGATTTCCCGGATAGTGAGTCCAAACACTATGTCAAGGTTTTAATGTCTAATGTCTATCATAAGGTGGATTAATATGTGAACGATGGTGATTTGCCTCGTACTTCGACCCTGTGGAATCGACTCCCAGCGGCGGGGGTTCCAAACCATTACAGACCTTTAAGAATCGAGCGTACACTTTCTTTAATGGTCCGGCAATGCACTTGCGACTGTTCTGGTGTTGCTAGTGTCTAGGGGCGGTGGTGATCACTTACCATCAGGTGACCCGCCTGTTCGTTTGCCCCCTATGATATAAAAAAGGTCTGGAAATGATGCCCTTCTCTATGAATCCACTAAAAACGAATATAACTATCTGTTATATAAAAATATATGTCTTGCCGTTTCTTCTCGATGACTGGGTTGTTTTCTGAACCAGTGGTTATTTTGACGTTCATAAGCGCCTTCTCAGGTCCTAAACTGAATAACATACTATTAATTATGATTTTGTATTGCTTAACGCTTTTGGCCTAAAGGGCTTTATTAGTGAAAATGACAAGGGCAAGCGTACCAAATTGGCTTAATCTAGATTAGGGCTGTTGATTACATCATAGTACCGTTCTGGTGGACTTGAATGGTACTTAGATATTTTTGTATTGAGAATTGTACATCAAGCCCGTATATTGTGTCGAGGTTGGACTTAAGCGTCAGTCTTTTTTAAGTACAACTCATTAAAAAATATGTTCGTATTCGAATCTTCTATACGAGTTTTGATGTTCTGTGAGTAATCGAGTCGTAGTGGCCTAGTGGTTTGACCGGTGGAATATCATTTAGATGTCTGCAAGTTCGAACCCCGTGTACCAACGAGTTTTCGGAATTCGCCTACATTTACTAATTTAAATTGGTAACACTATCGACTGACGGTGAAGGACAACATCGTGAGGTAACCTGAACCTGAGAACTGTTCTTGTAATAGTACTATGTGAGAAAACATAGAACTGTGGATTTCTCGGAGTTTGAAATCGCAATACGTCATGGGCTGACGTTGCGATTGTACCAATACCTTCTTTCGGGAAGAGGCTCATGGCCCTACAGTGGGTCTCTTACAGGCTAATGATGGAATAAATAATTGAATATAGTAATTATGTCATCATAATAAAGTGTAGTCCTTTACAGCGTCCGATTTCTTCCTATATTTTTTGTTTTTTTATGTCATAACTGGCAAACGAACTTGTGGTTCATCTGATTTTAAGTGATCACCACTGTCCATAGACACTAACAACACCGGGAAGTTCGTGTGACGTTGCTTTTTAGTAACACTGTAGTTCATACCTGATCTTATAGATATTAACTCAGTGATAATGTACTTTTCTACCAATGAACGTATTTTCAGAATCGAACCATCTTTTTATAAAACGATTATAGTGCCTTATAGGCATTACTAATACTGCTATTTTTGCGGCGTTTACATTGTTTATACGTGATTATTAGAAGTTACCATTTTCTGTTACTCAGTGACTATTTTTAATTCATGATTGCGCGTCTAGTGGTATACTAAATCAGTTGTAAAGGAATGCTGAGTAGCGAAGGAGTCGAGTATCTTCTGCCGTTCGCTTTTGCTAGGCTAAGCGTTTTAAAAGATGTCACCGGCAAAACCTTAGGTAATTGGAGGATACAGTCGCTGATTGAGAAATACAATATGCCGTAGGATCGCATCGATCAGAACTACCGCGTTTCACTACAAGGTACCACGGTGGGGTAAACAACAAAGGTATTTGTTTCCAATTGTCTATGACAGGGTGGTACTATCCCAGACGAGCCGACCCATTCATGCTAAAACCAATAATAGCTTCAGCGTGGCTCTACCACTCTTAAACTCTATATATTAAGTAATAAATATTATGCACAAAAAGAGTATACAACAAATCCTAAATAATATTACAAATGCGAATGCGGCATTTCTTTGTTACACGCCCTAACCACTAAAGCGGCCAACATGATATTTTTCAAACATGTTGTCAAGGGCACAAAAGATGGCAACAGTACCTTTCATTTACAAAAAATTTACTGCTCCCAACCTACAAATTAGATTTACATTATTGCGGATGAAGACGCGAGCAAAAACTAGTGTTTATATATAAATTGAACCACGAACAGTTTTTAAAATGTTTATTAAAATAATAAACATAATTTTGTTCGCTCGTAAAATTTGGGATACATTTCGTTTACTTACATATAATAAACTGAACGTGTTTTATTGTCTCTATCATGGCGAGTGTTCTGAAGATTTATGTAACCGCATCCCATTTTCTCCTTTCCACTACAGAACTACACGGACGGGTACGCGTCTCTACAGATTCAAAATGACAACCATCCCAAGAACGGAGAAGTTCGAACGCTCGTATCTTTGTCGTCACTGTGAAGATGTGGAATCGCCTCGCAATCAGTTTGTTCTCGTCCTCATATGATATGGGGTCTTTCAAACGAGGCGTGAAGAGGCACTTTTGCTGGTCAGCATGATAACGATGATATCCGTTGCTATTTAACACCAACAGTTACCGATATTTATAGACTGTATTGTACTTTCCATCAGGTAGGTACTGTGCAGACATTTTGCCGAATCAGTTTAAAAAATATATATGTATACTAGCGGGCCCGGCGGACGTTGTCCTGCCTTGATAATAAATAAATTCCTAACAGTCAACCGCAGGACAAATCAATTGTGAATCTAAACTATTCTCGGATCCACTGGAACACGCACACAAAATTTCATCAAAATCAGTCCAGCCATTTAAGAGGAGTTTAGTGACATACACAGGTACAAAAGAAATTTATATATAAAGATATATATTTATTGAACACTGTAAAAATGTAATAAACGTTGTTTAACAATCTATCTCACTTGTTAAGTGATTTGATTTAATTTGGGCCATATTATGTACATAAAGGATAGAATAAATTTGTTGACTTCTAATAGAGATCGTAATTCACAATTTTAAATCATTCAGAGTTTATATGTATTTTTACAGTGCAACAGGCTATTCTGTCAGAAGTTACATAAACCTTGTGTATACCCTCCGTTCAAAATTTGAAGATCAGTGGCGTATTTAATTGAAAAGGAGCCCAATATCAAAATCTGTTAGTGGAGCTTTTTTTTCGAACTGACTAAATTATTAGCCTGATAGGCCTTTTCAGCTTCAGCTAACCTAGAAACCAACGTAAAAGGCTTCTACTTTTACTGTGGAATTATGATTTGCCTTTTTTTAACTGTTTCGACAAAATTACTGCACAATCCCTTTTTTTTTCTTTTTTTTTCGAACTGACTACGTTATTGACCACGCAAGGTCTTAAAAGCTTCACCGGACTACTGTTGCACAGTACCTGATGGAAAGTACAGTAGAGTCAATAAAATATCCACGACTGTCGGTTCAACAACAATGTATGATTTATATTGGGAAAAGTTGAACTGTTTTTCTAGATTACTTCCAATATCTGATTGTGAAATAGAATACAATACAGTAAATTCTCTAAAAAATACTTTTCTCTTTCAGACTTTTCAACACGCTCAATAGAGAGAGAGAGAGAGATCCTGACCCATCACCGCAGCCAGAGGGCGGCGTTGCTCCTTCCACGCAGCATACTCAGGCCGGTGTCCGGCTCAACGCCGCATTCATGATATACATCAGTTGGCTCCCTGCGTGCTATCCGGAGTAGGTACCAATAGAAGCACCCTTGCCCGGTCAGCACATGCATCAGACAACGACACAGAGCCCCGACTCCTCCTCATCCATTACGGCAGGACCGGGCGGACGATTCCAGAGAAGGAAGCCAGCGAGTACCATGGCCGCCGTCGAGGACACCGTCCAGTATCTTCGTATCACCCTCAGCGCTACGGTGCACTGCGCACTCGCAGTTCTCGAACATTGATGGCGCTGAGGGCGTCCACCCACAACAGTGCCCCGTAGATGGCTATGGAGAGTACAACCCCCGTATAGAGACGGTGGCAGGCGGCACCCGTATTGGAGAGCAGTCGTCCAAGCGCCGCCGCCACCCTGACTAACTGATTGTTCACCTGAGAATTAAACAAAGTGTATTTTTATTTACACAATTCATTCATTCTGAGTCTCTCATCAACAAGTTTTTGAGGTTATGAGTAAGATTTTACGAATTTATGCTTACCCACACGTCGGTGCGTAACACAGGGGCCCGTAAATCGGAGACGTTGGGCGGCAGTGGCGGTGGATGCAACCCTGTACAAAATCGCGTGGCGAGCGTTATGATAATTGTGTACATATAATATATATAAGCTACCATACATACGAAACTATTGAAATGTTTGCTATACAATTTAGCAGAGTATACTTGAAACTGGTGATATTTTTTAATCCAAAATCTTTAATCCTTTATTAAATTCTAAACCTGAGCTCCCGAAACTTTTTTGTTTCGTGGACCACTAGCCAAGTTTTTTGCTAGCCCTTGCTTACCTGATAAAATAAAATACAAATAAATCCTATTTGTAAGATCTTCCGTTTGAAATATCTTCTGAAGTGTAGTTTTATTATTTATATAGATAGATGTGTCTTCATATTCATTCATATTCATATGTATTATTTCATTCATGGGGAGCTAAAATGAAACCAGCGACCCACATAAATGTGATAATTATCGTTGACCCTTATTTGCATCTCATGGGCCACATATTTTTCGCTGACATACACGCCTTTGCTATATTTGTCATAGTTATCTGGGAGTCGATAAAGAACACTTGAGAAGCATAGCTCTAAACCATAAAATATATTTATCTTTGAATTAGTTCAAGGAATCAGTATTCTAGTGAACGTAGTTGTGGGCACTAGCTAAAGTAAACTAAATAAATTATACATCATCAATCAACCTGTAAGAGACTCTAAGAGACTCATTATAAGGCTTCTTCCGGAAAGAAGGTCATCACGTCAGCCCATGACTTACTGGCGATTTAAAACTACGAGAAATCCACAGTTGCTATTCTCACCTTCAGGTTTCCTCCCGATACTTTCCTTGACCGTATGCCGATAGTGTTAACAATTTGAACTAGTAAATATACGCGAATTCCGAAAAATTCGTTGGTAAATGCCGGAATTTGAACCTGCGGATATTGGTTTGATATTCCACGGGTAAGGCTAATCGACCACCACGACTTAGGTAAATTAATAACAAATATAAATGCAGTTTTCTTACAAGCTTCATTTGGAGATATTTATAGAATTCTGTGTAAATAAAAAACCTATTGCTGACTATAGGAGGCACGCGCCGCGCGGAGCTATTTTTAAGGGTTTAACTGAAATAGTTAATTAACCAGTTGACATATAACATTATGTGTGTTACTATGGCGTATATTATAATATCTCATTGTCTTATCTTCTTTATATTTTGCCACTTGAGTAGGGTTAGCACCAAAAGTTTTCTCACTTCTTATATGTTTTATAGACAATGATTCTTCATCTTCTATTTCTCCAAATATTTTAAGAAACAATCAAAATTAATTAAAGATTGCCCCGTAATAGAAACATATTTTTTTTGATGTCTTTTTTGTGAAACTATCATAAAAAAAACATTTTAGCGTTAAACTTGGTTTGATTCTAGTGTCTCGTGACTAGGTCGGGGCCTGGAGATGCTTAACGCTGGGCCGACCGCTGGGGCGGCGCGATGAATGCTCAAGACATCTTGTGCCGCCACAATAAAGCTGCGGGTGTACAATAAAATGGTTTCATTTTAGTGTAAATTCTGAAGTAATTTTTTTTTGTTGTAGCACAGCAAAGTGACTACATTGTGATTGATGATGAGCACAGTACAATCCAAAAACAATGGCGATTACCGAGAGATGGGTTATCCCTCGGCGATCGCCGCTGTCATGCCGGCTTGCGTAAATGTCTCTTCGCGTTACGCTTGAAGGACCCCATATTATAGGAAGGAGGGAATACACTGGCCGGGAGATTGTTCACAGCTTCACGGTACGGTAAAGATAAGAAATAGCGAACTTTTAATAAAAATAATAATAAAAATAATGAACATAGAAAATGTTATTTACTTATAGATACATAAAACAATACTTTATAGAAGCCGTTCATGCCTTCTTCTGCGTTTACATATATTTTAAACGCTAAGTTTTGCGAGAATTATGATATGTTTGTAACTCTTTTACATAAAAACTAATGAACGGAACTGACTTGAACATGAAACTTTGCAGTAGTGTACCTTACACACATAGATTTAACAAGCGTTCCTAGGTTTAGGAAGACATCCCGTTTCCAAATAAACTGATACCTCAAACCCCCATAGCCAAATTACTTTTAAATCGTGTATATGCATCAAATACAGAGCAAGCTTTTAGTTTTTAGTCCACCAGGCCAATTGCGTGTAGTAAGTTCGAAAAAAAAAAGCAAGTTAAAACATGCCTGAAAGACTTATACGCTCGAACACATGTTGGACCAACTTTTCCAAGCTTAAAGACTTGTCGAGTTTGTACGAACTTGTGCACGCTTATCGACTTGTTGAGTTTTTAAATAATACAAGAATTATACTTTCTTCTAAAATATTGGGTTCGATAGCGACCTCATTGGGAATCCCTGGACTAAAGTAATGTAACGAAAGAAAAAAAGAAAATATATTAATTGTAGCAAATACACAGACAACACAATAGTGAAAAAAATAGAGTTACAAAGATATGTAATAAAATATAAGACAAATGAATTTAAGCGTTAAAAGATTTTAAAATTATGCCCTGTTGTTGCTAGAATCGCGCGTAATTCAGCATTTACTGGTTGCCACCATTGCAAGTGATCCCAGTGCTAATTTTCAATTGTGGCCAAGTAGGTTTAAACATTATAACAATATTGGGGTGTAAGGGGTGTCGAATAACATCTAAGACTTGAGACATCCAAGCCAACCTCACCTGTACATGGTGCACCCTGTTGAATAACGAACGAGGCAATGACGAAAGCGGGGTGGTAGGGTTTTAAAGTCTGAATGGATCGCAACCACCATGTATATGGCGAAAAAGCCCGTCATAGTGATTCGCTCCTGCAGGTCGCGTTTCGGAATCAGCCTGTGCATATCCAGCTTTTCGCAGGCTGGCGTGACAGCGGGGACCGGTGATGGATAGTGTGTCACTCGGTAGTCGCCGTTGTTTTTGGATTGTACTGTGCTTACCATCAGGCACAGTGCAGTCATTTTGCCGTGCTACAATAAAACACTATAAAACTGAAGTTTATAATATATAATTAGACATATAATAAATAAAGTAATAAATAAGTATTAAATAGATAAATCATATAAGTAATAGAATAAAAAAGGTAATGGGATTATATTGCCAATACGTCCAAATTATAGCTTTCGAAACACGCCTGGGAGTGAAGTAAAAACGTACTTAATTTACAGCTTAAACGGTTAGTTTACAAGAGTATAGTATATGGTGCGATCGTTTGTAAAGATACGAACGCGGACGAAGATGGGGGCAGCTGCTAGTTACAAAGTAAAGCCTAATAAACTACAGATGCGAAACGTAGTAAAATGTATAGAATAAAAGCCACCTGTATGCGAAGAAAACAGGTGTGCTCATTATGGTGCTTAATCAAACGGTCAAAATATAAAAAGAGTTAATTGTTGTAAATAGTAAGTTAAGAATAGGGATATGAAGCAGGGATTACGTTAGTGATATAACCGAAATTAGCATGCTAGGTTAAGGTTTGTAAATTAGTCACGAAGTCCGATGTCCGAAGTCAAGTATAGCTGGGGGAAAACGCTAACAGGTGTTTGACTTGAGGTGGTAGCTAGCCAGGTGGACTTGCTACGGATTCATTACGGTGTTTCCCTTTAACAATAGCTCCAACTCAGTTGCTACAATTCGAACCTACGGGCATCGACGCGGTGTCCCAACAAGGTATTAAAGAAGTCATCATGGCTTAAAAATTCACTGTATACTCGCTCGCCCTCGGTGTCACGTTAATGTATATCTGACTTATCTCTTGCGAATAGTACCTTTTCATGAATAAAATGTACGCAAAGTGTACGCAATATTTCATCATAATCGGTTGACTAGTTACGGCGTGAAAGCGTAACAAACGAACTCACATTCGTATATATAACGCTAGCTGGTTCCCGCGACTTCGTCTACGTCCTTTATTATCTCAATTGTTTTATTATATCCCAAAGGGATTAGGCAGCGTTTATGACGAAAGCTCTCAGGCGGCTTGACTTCTTCCGACACTTCCAACATTATATTTCAATCAATTTACAAAAAATATTCACAAATTATATACTATATACTTAATCCTTCCTCGTGAATCACTCTATCTATTAACCGCCTGAAAATCCGATCAGTAGTTTTTCAGTTTATCGCGAACAGACAGACAGACGCGGCAGCGGACTTTGTTTTATAATCTATAATATCTATACTAATAATAATATTATAAAGAGGTAAAGTTTGTGAGTTTGTGACGTTGTAAGGGGTAACCTCAGGAACTACTGGTCCGATTTGAGACATTCTTTCAGTGTTATATAGCTCATTTGTCGAGGAAGGTTATAGGCTATATATCATCACGCTAAGAACAATAGGAGCGGAGCTCGAATGAAGAATGTTTAAAAATAGTTACTTTGGGCTAACGCTAACACGAAGCGGAAACTCTCAAAATGTAAAGTACCCAATTTTGAAATCATTGGTGCTCTGCTTCTATTGGTCTTACCATGATGATATATAGTCTATAGCCTTCCCCGATAAATGAACTATCTAATACTCAAGGAATCTCAGGAACTACTGGTCCGATTTGAACCCAAGATGCACAGTCAACGTCTCAAACCCATCCGCATAAAATGAGTGAATTGAGAATTCCAAGCTCATTTCAAATAGTCTCTCGTGAAAGATTTAGATATTCAAGTCAGTGAAACTGCAGGATTTTGGAAATAATAACAGATTTATTACTCATGTCTACATATATACCACTAGTCTTATCAACCGCTATTCGACATCAATGTTTGTGAATTAATCAAAAAGAAAAACAAAAGTCACTTTAGACCATAAATAATATTTAAAAAGAAATTAGATATTCAACCTTACTTACCACCGACACCGTGTTGTCATTATACAAAAATCAATTCATAAATTAATACACAATAATTACAGCTTCCATAGATTGAATAAGCTTACACCCGTCACTCGCGTTTTAGACTTTTTCTACATTGTTTTGTAAAAACAACTTTAAATAACCGTTTCAGTTTTGAAGTCAGGGTACGTCGGCTTTACCAGTCTCAGTTAGCAGAATTATCTGGTTAATGCTGTATTTAGTACTTGATGTTGACTTATTATACTTTTATTTATGTATGATGTTGTTATATGTATGTATTGTATATATGTATTATATCGGTGTTGATATTTTATTTATATATTGTTATATTAAATAGGTTAAACATAATTTTATAAAAACTTCTCCTTTTAAACCTACCAACATTTATCTCTGCATCACCTAATGGTTGACTGGTAGAGAATGCCTTCGGCATTAAGTCCGCCAATGCGTATTTAAGGCATAATGTATAAATAAATAATTCGCGTAAGGTTGAATTTGCAAAAATATAAGTTTATAGTATAACTATAACTACTTAGGTATATCGGTGAGTTTTTGGGGACGGTTTTGAGTGTTACTTTTATTCGAGACTGTGCATCTTGGGTTTTTAATATATCAATGTTTTCACTGCAGACTGACATGACGGTGGCACCACGACAAAAGCTTTAGAAATCGGAACTAACCCCCAAATATAACCGCCATTTTAGATGTTCGATGTTATATTTTCCAACATTTGAAAGACATTTTAAAATAGCCGCGCGAAAAAGATTTTACCGCGAACTTTATTACGATATTTCGTTTCACTGGAAAATCGGATTCATCGTGGAAACCCATTGTCACGGTAACTAACAGCATTTGCGCTACTCCGTCCTGCTTTTATAACTAAAGCCGATTTAAAATGAACTCCTCGACGTTTCAGTTAGATAATTTTATTTCTATCTCCAACGTATCTCCAACTTATCTCGTCTCTAACACAATCGTATTTCAGAGAAGTTGGAAGCTGTGTTTTTTACACGATTTAATTACGCTTTGTTCATTGGATAAAGAACCAAAATATTTTTTAAGTGCAACTTCTATTGGGACGCTGCGAATTGTATTTTATGAAATGAAAATGTGTAAAATGTAGTTATGAATTTGGATACTAAAAAAATAAAAGTTCAGAATGGTTAAAAGAAGTTTAACTGTTATTCTGGTAGCTAAGCTTGTGCAAAACACTATACTATTTCAACTATCGTTATTATATCTATATACATTATCTAAACCACGCAATAAGTACTAATTTCAGATTGATTAATGCTCGTTTTCTGAGATACTCGGTTAAACTTAACAAAGTTATCCATAAGATAAACTGTCGAATGGCCCGTTGAATTTTACTGACATGTGTCGTATGATCGTGTGTTCAGAAACGCAATTTGAGAAGTTATCAAACCGATAACGCTATTGAACAAATAAACTACAATTAAAGTACCTCAGAAACCGGGTATTAGTCATTTTGTTTTATACTTTAGTAGCTGACCCGTGCATCGAATCGGTTATGTAATTATTTACGACATCACATACGAACCTCTAAAATAACAGTATTTCTCCACTATTTAATGGATATTATTATATATATAAACCTTCCTCTTTAATCACTCTATCTATAAAAAAACCGCATCAAAATCCGTTGCGTAGTTTTAAAGATTTATGCATACATAGGGATATAGGGTCAGAACGACGAAAGAAAGCGACATTGTTTTATACTATGTAGTGATAGGTTCTAGCGTTTGAATACAATCGTGTCTGATGTTAAATGAGGACGCAATGAGGTCTAAGATGGTAAACACGCTAAGCCTAAAGGACTGGTTCTCAAATGCAACTGCCGAATCACACCAACAGGTGCTTGGTGACAAATTTTCAAATGGAGCGTGATAGTTCGCCAGGTGTAATTGAAAAAAAAAACCCCTATACCCAGCCACGATGTAGTTTCAGATGTTTTCCTTCACCAAAGGCTCCGATTCAGTAGAACGGATTCGATCCTACGTTCGCTCGATGTGATGTCAGAACACGCTGTCAACTGAACCGTCTTCAATACGCACCGTCAAGGTACAACAATTCCTGTTAGTAAAATTTTTAACAATGGTATCTAGGAATTATATAGTGTCTCCTGATACTGTCTTACCATTTATCAAAGTACTAGATTCTGCCCGAAACTTTGTCCGCGTGGAATAGTAACTTTGAGCTGATGCCAACTTTAACTTGCGACTTCGTTTACGTAGAAGGTGAAAATTTTTTTAAATAATACGAACGTTAACCCCGATTTTGAAACATTCTTCTGGAGTTCTTTGCAATATGAGCAATAGTTCTGTATAATTGAGGCCATGACAACCCATTGAAAATCACACCGTGTAAGTATGCAAAAAAACAACTCTCGATTTTTGAATAGTTCTAAGGAGTTCTGGGCTCCTTTACAATAGTTCTGGAGTTCTTTGCAATATGAGCAATAGTTCTGTATAATTGAGGCCATGGCAGCCCATTGAAAATTACACCCTATAAGTATGAAAAAAATCAACTCTCGATTTTTGAATAGTTCTAAGGAGTTCTGGGCTCCTTTACAATAGTTCTGGAGTTCTTTGCAATATGAGCAACATTCTTCATTGGTGCTCCGCTCCTAGTCTTAGCGTGAAGCTATATAGCGTATACTCTTCCTCGATAAATGAGCTAACTAACACTGAAAGAATTCAAATCGGACTAGTAGTTCTTGAGATTACTACGTTCAAGTAAAGAAACTCTTCAGCTTTATAATTTCAGTACATAGATAATGTATAAATAATGTACACGTATGTATCGTTCAACCCGAAATTGCCATCTCTAACAAACGACCAGACTAAAAAATCAGTATCAGTTACAAAAATAAATTACTGCTTATTATATTGTTTCATTATATAAGAAACTAATATAAGCACTTCTATTAAATTAAACGCATACAATAAGCTTCTTACCTTACGTTAGGTTATTCGAAATGAAATATTCCGTGTAGCTACCGGAGTCATTCATTATCTATGTACTGAAATTATAAAGCTGAAGAGTTTCTTTACTTGAACGTAGTAATCTCAAGAACTACTAGTCCGATTTGAATTCTTTCAGTGTTAGTTAGCTCATTTATCGAGGAAGAGTATACGCTATATAGCTTCACGCTAAGACTAGGAGCGGAGCACCAATGAAGAATGTTGCTCATATTGCAAAGAACTCCAGAACTATTGTAAAGGAGCCCAGAACTCCTTAGAACTATTCAAAAATCGAGAGTTGATTTTTTGCATACTTATAGGGTGTAATTTTCAATGGGCTGCCATGGCCTCAATTATACAGAACTATTGCTCATATTGCAAAGAACTCCAGAACTATTGTAAAGGAGCCCAGAACTCCTTAGAACTATTCAAAAATCGAGAGTTGATTTTTTTCATACTTATAGGGTGTAATTTTCAATTGGCTGCCATGGCTTTAATTATGCAGAACTATTGATCATACTGCAAAGAACTCCAGAACTATTGAAAAGAAGCCTAGAACTCCCTTCAGAACTCCTCTATCACGACCTTTGTATGCTGCGTGAAGTTGGCACCCCCATATGTCTTATGCCCTTATGGGGTCTTAATATGCAGAACTATTTTCCTAAATTTCAGGAACTCCAGAACTATTGATTCGAATATCAGAACTCATTTTTGTTTCACGATTCCGATATCTTTGTATGCCAACTTCACAGACATATTCACAGGAACACAAAATAACGCTACACGTGTATGTGTAATTAACATTTGGTTAAAAGGCATATCTTTATTTTTTATTCGTGTTAGTAATAAAAAAAATTAGATGGATGACAGAAAACTACATGTGGCAGAGATGCGAATGTTAAGGTGGATGTGTGGTGTAACTAGAATGGATAAGATTAGGAATGAATATATCAGAGGAAGTTTTAAAATAGCACCAGTAACAGAGAAGTTGAGGAGTAATAGGTTAGCATGGTATGGGCATGTTGTGAGGAGAGATGAAGACCATGCAACTAGAAAAGCTTTGAGTATGAAATATAAAAGGTGTGATGACTGAGATGACAACTGATAGGCGAGCGTGGAAAAAGAAAACATGTTGTGCCGACCCTACTTAGGTGGGATAAGGGTAAGATGATGATGAATAAAAAAATATATATATTTATAAAAAAACACTAATAATTAGCTGTAACTAGTTAACTATAATAATATATTGTTTTTATCATTTTGAATTTAAGCTGCACTAGAGTAAAAAGTGCGGACGAAGAGTCTGCAGGAAAAATAAATAACTAAAAATATTTTTATATTAAGTTTGGTAAAGTATTAAAGTATCATAATAATACAGCAATTGGAGTAATAAATGATTTTTGTATTATCATTTATAATTTTAATATTAATTATGGAATAGTTAAATATGGAATATAATACTAATTATCGTTTTATTTAAGAGTTATTTTAGAATAATTAAGATGTAAAATGTGACGTGCATGTATAAAACATGTAGTAAATACTTCATAATGATTATAGCGTTTTTTTATAACATTGGTGGCAAAAGAACATGCGGGTCACCTGATTGTAAGTGATCATCGCCACCCATGGACACATGCGACACGAGGAGAATCACAGATGCGTTGCGGGCCTAGCTTCAAAAAGGCAAGCAAAATTTTAGATTTGGTTTTTTACTTGAATTAAAAGTATAGCATAGGTAGTACAAAGTTTAGGAAACTGATATTTGACTGGTCGTTTTAATAATAGGAAAGCCCAAAGAGGCTAAATAGGTTTTTACTCGAGTGTCGTGGGAACCTTTTGCATTGTGAACATTAGACGCTAAAAGGAAAAAAGATTATATGATGTATGCCATCTCACTGGTGGGGGAAGCGGGTACAGAATTTCAAAAATGTAAAAAAATACAAATAGTTAGTTACTCGGTCGCTTCAGATATTAATAGTGTATACGCCCCACGTGTTTCTGATAACGGAGGAATATTAATTTTCCGGTTTGCATAGCGAGGGTGACCGTACGAAGGGGTTGAAAATGGATAAATAAATATTCCAGCGCATCGTATATTCAGAAGGAATGTTAAGTAAACCTTAAAGGAGCTCTTATTAAAAAATGTTACCGTTTGGACTTATGGGCGAAATTTGAAAATGCAAAAAAAATGGTAATTTTTTTTTTCGAACTGATTACGCTATTGACCTAGCAAGGTTTTAACAGCTTCACCGGACTACTAAACAATGGAGATATTGAAATACTCCGTTGTGAGATTATATACGGTTCAGTTGGATGCCCTGTGTGATGACCCATGATCTGACAATTATTAGAATTATGTGGACAGTTTCCTTATTATGAATGTTTGAAAAAACATTTTTTTATTATCGAATATAATAAATAGAATTAACAGAAAATAATATATGAATATACCTCTATATTTAGAAGAAAATGTTGGGAAGAGAAACACGGTGCGGTAAATACATAGTTCCCAGTACTGCGTGCACCATATACTTTATTGATATTTTTAACTACTTAATTGCGGCAATTTTCAGTTTATATTATTACCGTGATCCCTGAATGATTTCAAAATATTTTTTAACGTGCTCGAGAATGGCCTGGTGACGTTTTTGACGTTTGTGACTTTCGTACTTCCTTAAGTCATGCGCAAATCGTTGATTGACTGAATCTGACGCGTTCGAATTTTTCTAACGATCGATTTCTTTTACTAATCTGATGGGCTGCCCTAAACGCACACTATATAAAGGGTCCAGGTAGCGGGGGGGAACATAACAGAGTGCAAGGTTTCCCCCCTTATGTTATTCTTCCGCGCTTGAGTAATCCCCAAAATCTCCGCTCGGGTTACCCTTAATGTTTTACAACTTTGAAAAGCATGTTGTAGAGAGCACTAGCGACATCTATGATATGCTATACGTATCATTTTTGTTTATTGATTCTTAAAATGTTGTCAAATCCTTCAGTTTATAACATTTACATACCAGAATCGCTACATTGTAAAATTTTACTTAAATTGAAAGAATACGTAGAAAAAAAAACAAGAAATACGTGGAAAACGACCTAGCGACATCTATGATTCCCGACGTTCAGAATGGAGGCAGCTGTTTACGCCATAACTAGATAGATGGCGCTGACTCATTTTTGTAATTTATTACGTATATCGATGTATTTTATTATTTTCAGTATGGAAGAGATGATGTTAAATTTCTGAGTCTTCTCTAAATGTTACCAAATTTTAACCTAAGCGCACAAAGTCACGTATAGTGAAAAAGATAAAAGAGTTTGATGCTTTATTCTTACATGACGATTTCAATTATTCAACTTCTCCCGTTAGTAGAGAGGTCATATAACGCCATCTTGTCATTTTAGCGGTACTTGTTTCCAATGCATAATAATCTATTGGTACCTTAACATTTTGTTAGATGGCAATTACTTGATTGTTTCAATTTGTCTAATATTTTACTCGTATGTCAACTCTAAAACACATTAGAATGCAGTTTTTGAATTGTATTTCAGACATAAAATTCGTTATGAAATTACTGCTAACGCACGATATAGGATCGTATGTCAACGTAGGAGATTCAATTGTGCTTGTGCGGTGGATGCAGGGATCCGGCGGACGCGCGTTACGGTCAGTACAGGACCGATGCCGTCCGCCCGGTCCAGCCAGAGCACGGGTGCTACCTGCTCCGGATACCCCGCAGAGAGCCAACCGCCGTATGTCACGAGTGTGGCGTTGAACCGGACACCGCGCAGCACTCACTGTATGGTTGTCACCACGCTCGGCAGCGAGGAAAGGTGCGTCGAGAGATCCATCTCCCCATTGCAGTTCCGGCGGATGAAGGAGACGGTCTGTGTGTACACGGCTATCTCCTGATAAGACGGGGGTCGGCGGTGACATTTTATATCGCTGGAGCGGCACTATGAAGTCTGTAGAGATCTCGTGTCGCCCCAACTGTAGCGGCAGATGTACATCGTGGGGTTTTAGTCCGTGCGAGCCGGACATAACCCACTCTCTCCCCCGAGAGGGTAGTGTATCCTTAAGGGAGTTCCCCACGTAAAAGGAGATTAAATGTTATTTTTATAAGGAGTACAAGTATATAGCGGAATATTATTGCAAGGCACATATGAATATGTTTTTTGTTAACATAAATCTTTATGGTCAGCTGGAGTACACTTAACAGAAATTTCTATGATTTTTTTAAATTTTAACATGTGTAAAATTACTACAAATGATATAAACTATTGTTCCTTGTAGGTGTCGATATTTCACAAGGGCAGAAGTTTTTATATAATTGGCTTCAGAATGCCAAATAGTGATGATGTATATACTTGTAATATAAAAGAAAACTTGCAGTCAACTCTATAGACTAATTTACTTGTTTTTATAATGAGAATTGTTTATTCGCTTCGTCTACAGCTTTGTTCTTGCGAAACACTTTGACTACCGCAGCGCTTTTAGACCTTCAAGTCACCGTCGTCAGGGTTTATTCTATTTATTTTGGAATCGTAAGTAAAAGGCGATTGGTTTCACGACATTTATTTAAACATTGAGTATACAAACAACTACAAAAAGATCAGAAAAGTCCCCGATATATATACGGGTTATACATCTAAATACACATATATTGATCATATCAATATTTATCAACTACTACAGTATAATATTATTAAAAAACATCTAAGACTTAGGATCTATGGATACAAATATGCGTTTAAAAATCGGCAATGTTTTAAAAAAACTTCTATGGAGGATTTTCTATGGAGTTCTAACACATACCTAACAATTTCAGTATATAAATGTACGGACAGAAAGATCTACTTATTAAATATTATAATAATACATCAATTGTATAGTTTTTACCTATTTTATTCATATAATAAGGTTAAAAAAGTATCTAATTTTAAATGCTAAATAATGATTATATAGACATCTACGGAATGTTATCTTTTCAATTTATTTCATTGAAAAGTTAATAATGCAATTAATAAATAACATATTATCTGTTAATTTCAAAATATATTTACTAAGTATTTGTATGTAATTTGGGGTAACTTAATAAATTAATTTTGATTAGACGACTACTGACAGGTAGAAAACCTTACAGAGCCTGATGTAATTTATATAAGATTATGCTTTTGTTTAGAAACCAAGCAGTAATGATCCACAAATAGAACTAAGACAAACGGATTATAGGGGTTAAATAGACCTCAATTAAATAAAACATATAGAATTAAATTACAATACCATTTTTACGGGAATCAAGCCGAGAACGCTAAACGATATATACTAAGTATTGTCTCAAATAATTGAGTATTGTGGCGCTTTATTAATTATACAAAATTCATTGTTACCGTCTGTATAAAACATACACTTCCTCTCATCACTGACGACATTTCTAGATTTAAACATCCTTAACAAAATCCTATCTATCTATCTATATATATCATGAGACATAAATCTAATGGTTCTGCGCTTTTTCGATTTTTGGGAAAAAATTTGTTGAATAAGTAATAGAATACATTTCAATCATTTTTAGAAATGTCTGTCTGTTTGTCAGCCTGTTTGTATCAAACACGCATCACTGCTAAAGTACTGAGTTCACAATAAAACCACACCAAGAAAATCATAAAGCATAATCTTCGAGAATTCGTCTTTGTTTCATTAAAATCGGTCCACTCTATCAAAAGTTATTGTAATTTTAATGAAGACGCGGCGTAAGTACGTGAGAAAAGTAGGATAAGTAAATGAACTTCATACATTAAGATGACTTTATTAATTTCTGTTTCTTAGATAAGCTTCCACGCAGGCGAAGTCGCGGGCTCAGCTAGATAGATAAATAAAATAGTAATGGTGACTTGTCGATACGTGGGAAAAACTCAAACGTTGAAACTTTATCACTCCGACTATTATGCGGATAGAATAACGTCTTGTGTATAACAATAATCTTGCGTAATAACATAACGCTATGCGTTACGTGTTTTCACCGTTCCTATAATAAATCAAATTATCATAACATACTAGACATTTCCACCCTATGATTTATCTTCAGAATATCAAAAACGGACCACAGTTACTGATCATTATAAGATGCCAGTGTTATCAGAGTTTATTTCGCTTTTGTCTTTGTGATACAAATAAACTTGTTGCGATGCATAATCGCATTTTAATTACTCACGGATATAACAAAACCTACATATATTTTATAATATAAAATTAATTATGGCTACTTTAAATTATGAGATTTCAGGTGCACGACATAAATTAATTAATATTTAAATAAATTAAAACGAAATTGAATAGATGTAGTACATAATCTTATACGTTAATGGGTTAATTTAATTTTACATATACGAATGTTTTAAACTTGTTTAAATTAATTAATCACATACTATAAAAGCTCATAGATAAAATCTTTAGAGTATAATTAATTTCACGTCGTTCACGAATTCTGATATCATCAGATAATGTGATATCTTTATATTCACATTAAGTACATTATCTCTACTTTTACTTATTCATAAGGACAACGAAGACCTCTAGTACAATTATTTCCATTGTTATTACTTATATTCATAATGACTTATACTAAAAAATATGAATAAAATACATTAATTATAGTTTATCAATACAGTTATTTACTTAGGCGTAAGAATATTAATTGTAAATTGTAAAAATCTCGTTCTAAAGAACTATTTAAGTAGACAAAATTTTACACATAATAATGTTATAGTATTATTTTAAAATAGTTGATTTGGCAACTATTATTATTAAGTCAAAGTTTTTTAATAGTAACATGCACCTACAATTATATCATAGTAATACAATATTAATTTATTAGAATAGGATTAACGAGTATTGAATATTATTATAAAACACTATATACTTACTTATTAGTAGAGTTGCCATTCGTACCATATATTAAGTAATGTACGTTACTTCCGGCAATTGTATAGTTTATTTTATGAGAATAAATATGCGAAAATTCACTTGAAGTCCAGTACCTAGCTTTTTATTTGTCACGTAGGAAATAGTCGGCTAAGGTCGGTTTCATATAGCGTTATCTTTGTCTATCGCAGTCGCTGCGTTGTGTGATAGAGAGAGCGATTTACAAAACCGAAGCAGACCGAACTTAGTAAGAAGTCTCACTGTTCTCTCCGACATGCCAAATCAAGCGATGGGTACTGTAGCTTCATTTAAAGATGATTTAATGAGCGGTTATATTATGCCCCTACAATTGTTACAATTTATTCGTACGACTGAGTTGTGGCCAATTTTACTTATCACATCAATAACTATGGATTACATTAATTCCTTTTCTACCATAATACATAATTATTAAACTACTATTATCTTACCTGATAAGAATACTCATTAATTTTAATACACCGATTTTTTTTTGTTCTTTTTTTTAACTTTATGTAACTACACATCAAATCTACACATCTATTAAGTAAATACAATCTTATCTCTATCGAATAACTTAACTCATAGCTCAAGTATTGTTTATTTAAAACTATGTTTTAATATATTATGATTATAACCTTACTTCTATCACACAAGAGTGTGCTTAAGTTATAAAAAAATGATGTTCTCATATATGGTGAATCAAGACACTCCTTTGTGTCAAAAATATCCGTTGGTAACGAAGTTGAAATTCCAGGATATTATCAATTTAATTTCGTTTATATTTAAACATTGAAACTAGAACAAGTGTACTTCTATTTTAGTGATAACATCGGATAGGTAATATTATATAAGTATTTACTAAGATTTTGGAAACCCAGCATTACTCACGGGTGATCCTAGAAAGCTCTTAGGGGGTATGTGCTCACGTGAGCCGTTTTGGAGGACTTTAACCCCTGGTAAGATCTACCGTAATCTCGGGTGAGATCTTTAGAAATTTGTATTTTGAGTGTAACAGCATTGGATTTTTTCAGAAAAACCCAATTTGCTATATTATTTTTACTTTTTTCAATTATTATTACATTACGTTTCGATATATCAATACTAAATAACTTTACACCGATTCATGGATTTTAATATATAGAAGAATTGTGTCAGATTTCGGCATATTTTAGTCTAGAAACATGTTTTATTTTAAATTATTCTCTTGTCTCACATTTTTATACTATTTTTGTTCGAATAAATTACGCGATATTTGCAGCATTCATTTTTAAATATGTGAGGCGAATTGTAACGCATTCGATATAGTTTTTTTATCAGACATTCAAATAATTATTTATTTAAAACAAATGAAATTCGACTCATATTTTATTTCTGTAAAATATACAAGCGTAACGTCCTTATATAATTGATTAATGTTAGTTCAAATGAAATACTAAGAACTGGTTTTTGTAGGATGGCATTTTTCACCAACTGCGTTACCATAGAAACTGCGTGTCTTTAAATTAAATCTACTGATAATATTATTGTTATAGATCTAATTTTAAAACATCCTTAGTAATTTTCGTTAATTGATAGCTAATGTATTTTTTTTTACAACATTGTTACTGAGAACAACAAAGGAGTGCCGAAAAATTTGAATCACCCATGTACCTAGAGATTAATACTTCAATATCGTTTGGCTGTATACCGGCAAAATCGGCATACGTAAGCGTCTTTGCAGAACGTTCCTACATTTTAATACTACCTATTACCCGCGACTCTGTCTGCGTCGTTTAATACCTTAAGAATGTATTTTATGGATAGAGGAAATAATATAAGCACGGCACCGCTTGCCTCAACTTATCCACGGCGAGAAAATACACAAGACTCTATAGTACTTATAATAACCGTCGAAATAACCTAATATTAAATTAAGCTATAATTTTATTTCTTTTTTTTAGATAAGTAACAAGTGTCTAAGGGTTGCTCAAACTTGAACTGCTGCCGATCCACTTTTACATTGTTAGACTACGATGGATCGACTATGAATAGGCAAGTATATGTGATGCAGGATTGCAAGTAAGATGCCGGTAAAACAATAAAAGAAACTGATGAGGAAGTTAGTTTGGTCTAAGTACAAAAATAATTTTAGTTTGTTATTTTGTTTTAGTTTCCTACCTACTATACTAAATCTGTGAATAGTTCTCTATCGGCAAATTTTTCTCGAGATCGACTCAAAAAACAAGTCGCGATCGACCGTTTGAGTGCCTCTGACCTAAGTAGTTAAACTAAAGAAATGATCAAGAATCGGTAGTTTTAGGGTGTTTTAAAGGGATAAGTATATAACGGCAGAAGTTTTCATTTTATTTATATGAAAGATTAAATTAAGACTAAGTAACTAAGTTGAATTAAGTTATATTTTATTAACTAGTAAGTTGTAAGGAAAGTACTAATAACGTTTCTTGTAAATTAATCATATTTTGGGGTCCATTTTTTTAAAAACGCAAACGCTTTTGTCTTCTTAATTATGCTTTTTGATACGATTCGACTGGGACTCGAAGATATCTCACTTTATACATCGACTTGTTCATTGTAAGAAACTATTTGTAAAATACATTATTATATGTATCACTTAACACCTATAAGAAACTGTGCCATCGCAAGCACCGTTTCTCAACATTTATTAGCTTCACGTGTATTTGTGTACAGTCCGGAGCAAACTTTTTGACCACTTTGAGCATAACTGCATCGGACACAAATGTAGCTATAAATAGGTATTATATTATTTATATAAGATCGAGATAACTTAAGAATAAATAAGTATCAATTTAAGATTCCTGTTTTAATGTTTTAACTTTGTTTTAAATTAATCTCTTGACCGTATACACGTAAGAGCGGACAAAAAGGCTTTGATAGGGCAATAGCGTATTCAGTTCGAGAAAAAAAATCGACAAAGATTTTATGTAAAGAAAATTTGCACGCGATTTTCGTCCATTTTAGAAATTATTTAGAATGAATGAATTGAATAAGGGAATGGACTGAAACAATTAATAATATTAATATTTTTCTATATGTAAATGAGATATAGTGAAAAACACTCGACACTTGTTTACATTTAAATTAATTATTTTATTGAAAACTTAACTCTTATTTATTAAAATTATTTTCTACTTTTTAATTAGTTCAACCATTTTTTGTTGTTTTTTGAACTATTATCTGTTATAGTTATATAACCAATAGATAACCGTATAGTAGTACCTCGACATAATGATTATTCGAAATGTATTAATTCGACATGTTATCAAAACTTTGGTTAACGAAAAAAAAAATTGACATAAGGAAAAATCATGTAATTTTTGTTTCGCGTTATTTTGTATAGTTGATAATATAATACGTTGACTAACTTATTTTGTAATAAAAAAACCTAACTAGTAATTAATATAAATGCGAATTTGTGTTTGTTTATTAGTTTGTTACGTTTTGAAACCTTAACTATTGAACCGATAATCATTTTTCGTTATCAGCGGTATAGACATGAAATAGAGGCATTCTTCATCCAGAAAAAATGTGCTATCCCGGAGGTCAAGGGCGCATCCGGGGGTGGGGGAAGAAAAAGGGAAGAGAGAAATGGTGGGGGAGAGGGGGAAAGCTTGGAAGGGTGAGAAGATTGGAAGGGTGGGGGAAGAAGATGGATACAGTGGAGAAGGGAAAAGCGTGGGAAAAAAGTTGGCAAAGATGCGAGGTGGGAGGGAGTGTGAGCGCACGTGTCGTTGTATATCATTCATTATTCATTACATAGTATAAAACAAAGTCCCCTACCGCGTCTGTCTGTCTGTCTGTTCGCGATAAACTCAAAAACTACTGAATGGATTTTCAAGCGGTTTTCACCAGTGGATAAAGTGATTCATGAGGAACGTTTTAGTATATAATTTGTCAAGGATTTTTTTATAACCAGGGCGGGACTTAATTTTTGTTTCGCGTTATTTTGTATAGTTGATAATATAATACGTTGACTAACTTATTTTGTAATAAAAAAACCTAACTAGTAATTAATATAAATGCGAATTTGTGTTTGTTTATTAGTTTGTTACGTTTTGAAACCTTAACTATTGAACCGATAATCATTTTTCGTTATCAGCGGTATAGACATGAAATAGAGGCATTCTTCATCCAGAAAAAATGTGCTATCCCGGAGGTCAAGGGCGCATCCGGGGGTGGGGGAAGAAAAAGGGAAGAGAGAAATGGTGGGGGAGAGGGGGAAAGCTTGGAAGGGTGAGAAGATTGGAAGGGTGGGGGAAGAAGATGGATACAGTGGAGAAGGGAAAAGCGTGGGAAAAAAGTTGGCAAAGATGCGAGGTGGGAGGGAGTGTGAGCGCACGTGTCGTTGTATATCATTCATTATTCATTACATAGTATAAAACAAAGTCCCCTACCGCGTCTGTCTGTCTGTCTGTTCGCGATAAACTCAAAAACTACTGAATGGATTTTCAAGCGGTTTTCACCAGTGGATAAAGTGATTCATGAGGATCGTTTTAGTATATAATTTGTCAAGGATTTTTTTATAACCAGGGCGGGACTACATCCGCCGTGTCCGCTAGTCATTGATAAAGAATATGTATACTGCATTAACGTGAGCATAACCGAGTGTAGTAATTATATAAGGTATAGTTCACGGGTTTATTGGAAAAAAAAATATCGACCGATTGACAAACGATGACGTAACATATATTTTTCACTTATATCAAAATAATTAACTCATGGAGTTTTTATATTATCCGTTCTGATATATCTCGCCGTGAGATGACGCTACATGTTAATTTACGTGCAGTTCAACCACCCGCCATGTAAATTGTCTTATTTATACAATGTGAATTTTGGTATAACTGATGTATCAAATACAACGGATAACAATAAACGCAGTCAGAGCCACGGGCAAAGCCAGTTACATAAATAAAAAAAAAGTAAATAAAAAATTGAACATAACTTATTTTATTACTTACACTAAACTTATGATTAACAAATATTCTTATTACATATGTAAATTTGAATATTTTGATTATGAAAATGCATGAAGAAAATAATTATGGATCCACAAGTAACACACCGGGATCCGATAACTATTAATTTAATTGAATAAAACCACACACTGTTTATTATTTTTCATTGACGAAATCTTTTGTCCACGGCTTTTATTTTTTTATCACACCACATTTATCAAAATCGTTAAAGTCATACACTTTATATCCACAACCGTTTAAAATTAACACGTTTTTTTAATCAATCCCCATGTCCCGTGAAGTAGTCCTCGTAATACTGGAGTATTAGTAATAAATACCCGTTTACATTAAAACGATTGGGAAGTAGAAACGCGGTTTTCATAACGGCGTCACCTGATTGCCGCTTTCATCCTTAGACGCATCACTAGCTTTGATAATTTCCAATTTCGAGTGCGTACGGAAATGTAATCGCGACTCCAGAGAGTAACCGGAATATTTCTTCCTGGAATTGAAACATTTCAAATCTATATTCAACCTCTTTAACGTTAATTATGTTGAAATAAGTTTGTAATTTTGTTCTATGAAGTCGAGTATTACGTAAGTAGAATTTTTGTAATTTCTGACCGCTCCTTTCTCCTGGCCAGCAAAATCTTACCCCCTCCCCCATGCTTAAACGTATTTTTGAAGTTATACTTCTTTTGGCGCGTTAGGGAAAAATGATGAGAGTAAATTTTTACGATGCGCGCGCACACCGTCAAGAAAAACCGACACCATGAAGTTAGCTATAGTCAACATTTTGTTTATTTATATTTCTTTGTATTAAAACTTTCAATGTATTAAATACCTTTTTTCTATTGTTAGTGTCGTTTTTTCTACAAACGTAGATTAAGACGAAAGACAAAATTTTTGAAAAGATTTTTATCTTGTTACGCCAAAGAAGTATAACTTCTAACGCGTGTACATAAGTACACACACACACAATTTTTTTTATTTGTTCTGGTTTCCTTATTTATTTATGGGCAGCAATTAACAAGTATACAATTTTACTGTTTGCTCAAATAAAAGAAAATTACAACAACTGACAAATACCTAGTTATCTATGATCAAAATATGTTACCAGAAGTCTACCAATGACCTTTGAACCCCCTCTAGACGATTTAGTTGTCATTTTAGTGCCTATGATTAATATATTCCTATAAATAATTAGAAGGCGGTGAAAACAATTACCTGACATCCTGCAAGAGTTGAACAGCGCGTTCCTTGTCTCCGAGTTGATAGTGGCACATGGCAATTTCAGCGAGCGCATATGGCAGCAGGAAAGTGTCCTCTTTAATGTCGTTTTTCAACCTATATTAAACGCACATTGAAATTATTTAACTCTAAATAACAAAATATTTAATTATTTTACAATAAAAAAATTATGTAACATCTTTTATGTCCCATTTTTTAAATCTATATTGCACAATAAGGTCAAAATAATAAAATAAAATAATGGCATTATAATATTGAAATATATATATCATAGCTACTCGTAAACTAACGGACGTCGTATTCGATAATTTTATAAGCATAAATCGTAATCGTTATTCGGTTAATTGACCTTAATTTGACATAACATTTAGGTCATATATACGACAATTTGAAATAATATTCTATACATCTGTGTGAGGTCAAATAGTGATCATATACCGAGTAAAGTCATACCAGTGATACTGGGGCCACAAGCGTGAAATAATTCACTATTTACAAGATCCCCTCCCCCAAATTTTGATACCGAGCCCAATTAAAATTAGCTAAGCCACTGAATAGCGGTATTATTGTGGGTATGTAGTGTAGAGGTAAGGAGAGCTATATCATGTGAGGGACATGTTGATAAAGTGTCCAGGTCTAAGCTATAAACAATAGTCCTAAGACAACGGCGCTGGCATTAGCGAAGGTCATGTGTATAGTCCCAAATAATCTTATTGTAAGAATACGTGGAGTGTGATAGAATTTTTGTGAACTTTAAATAATACGTTTAGTGATTTTTGAGCGTTTTATAAAACTAGTTGAATTTAACAATAATGAACCCTGCTTGCTACTGTCGTGCCGAACCCAATTTAGAGCATTTTGACGGGCACTTATTCATATACAGAAATGGTTCTCCATATCTATACACTCCATAAAGTCAAGATCAAAAATACTTTATTCAATTTAGGCCCTGAAACGGCGCTTATGACCGTCAAAGGTACCGCCGGCTCGGAAAACAACCCAGTCATCGAAAAGAACCGGCAAGAAACTCGATCTAGTTTCTCTCTTTATATTATATATATTTTTACAAAACATAAATAGTTACATTCGTTATTAGTGGATGCATAGAGAGGGGCGTCATTTCCAAACGTCACAATCGTTCACATATTGATCCACCCTATAATAGCCTTTAGATATTAAAACCCGCTTGACATGGTTCTTGAACTCACTATCCGGTAAGTCGGTAATGTGATTTGGGACTTTGTTATAAAACCTAACACTATTACCTAAAAAACTGTTTTTGGGCTTAGTGAGCCTGAAGCATGCAATGTCCAATCTGTTGTTGTTTCTAGTATTTAAACTATGTTGGTCTTTTACTAGATCCAGCATATCTAAGCTTTTGCGGACATACATTAGATTATCATGTATATATAGGGAGAGCAGAGTTAGATATCAAATTTCTGAAACTAATTAATAATTGAAGTGGTGAACTGACTGGAATATGGTGTCCAGGCTGTTGAGAGCTAAACGCGGGAGACCCATAGCAGCGAGACAGCATCCGTGAAGATAACGCACCAGAGCGAAATTATCCGCCTCATAACCGGCCATCCACGAGCGCGGACCGTTTTCAATGCTTTCTCGGGTGTACTCTATGACCTGGCCATAAAAACATCGATAACTTCACTTTACATATTCATCATCAATCTGTAAAAGACCCACTGCAGCGCGGCCTCTTTCCGAAAGAAGGCATGGGTAATCAACACAGCCCAAAACGTATTGACGATTTCAAACTCGGAGAAATCCACAGATCTTCAAGAACATTTCTCAGGTTTATGTTTCCTCACGATGATATCCTTCACTGTCAGCCGATAGTGTTACCAATCTAAATTAGTAAATGGTAAAAATTCATTGGTTGATGGACATCAAGTTGATATTCTACCGATCATAGCACTACCACTACGATTTTATTATCCTAATTATTCTTACTTTGGCTATTGAAAATTAGTACGGCTATTCTCGATCCGGTTAATTTTACAAAGTTTCTTATTATGGCTTCAGTGTTCAAACAAGATGGCGGCCCTCGTGTTAGTACTTTCTAGAGAATGTTTGTGACATCTCGTAATTCACGTTCATCGTTACTATTTTTTAACCACATATAACTTGTGCATAATACCAGAGCTATATTATCAAGTTATCAAAATCCACAATCAAATAGTGCAAGATTTTGAATTTATATAAATGAAAAATCAATAGCCGAATGTATGTAAGCACATAACTTAAGAACGGCCGCATCTGCATCTGCAGAAAATCTTTGATAAATTACACGGAAAAGGTAACTTTGGATTAATAAATTGCCATATAATAAAATGAGTGAGTGAGACAGTTGACATTAAAAGGACCTTAAAAATATAAACAGAATTGCTATTTAGTTTTTCAGTTGCCATTTCTCTTTTCAGTACTCCCGTGCGAAGTCGGGGCGGGAAGCTAGTGTAATATAATGACTACTAAATAAATTTACCTTCAATATATTCTGTGCCTCCCTTTCATTGTTCACCAGAATGTGAAACATGTTCCACAAACAGAGTAACTCAATAGCCGGAAGGAGTAAGCGACCACCCTGAGCCTGGAATCGGGCGCAGCGCTTTATAACGAACTTCTCCATCGGCAGAGATTTTCCGGCGATACGCTGCTTGTAGTACGACGCGTTCCTGTATCAAAAAGTATACAAAACCCCATTCAAGTATCAAGATTTCATTTACCAAAAACTTATTGTTTTTAACTTTTTGTACTTAAACTTGTATGTCACGTTACTGTATTCTAAAATATACAAAAAACCCCATTCAATTGTCAACAATTTTTCCTTATGTGACGGAAATATACAAGTATACACAATCTAAATCTCCACATCAAATTACATTCGTTAGCTAAAGAAAAAGCGTATGGACTTCCTGACGACACCTGACCACAAACGATTGTTTATTTTTTTTATTCGACATACTTAATACTTTAACTAAAGCTGGAGAAGGAAATCCTTACCTCATCAGGTCATAAACCTGTTGCTTCTCAGAGGCCGTCAAATCGCCCAGTTGCATTAGCATCGCGCCTTTTGTGTACGAATAGATTGTTCTGGACCATGTGCTCTCTTCTATCAGCTTGTTGGCGTAGAATGCAGCTTCATACCAATCCATTCTTAAACTGAAAAGTAAATTCGACGAGTTGAAGTCTGCCTAGATAGTTCACTATAGGGACGTTACATCATTACACGTACGTACAAAGCGCAATGCAATATTATTGTGGATAAATTACTAATCTAATTTGTAAACCATGTAACATTATGTATTATACTTACCCAAAAAAATATTAATAAAATGCTAGGAGCCCCGCTTTTTAACGCCTGTCTCCACAAAGTCCCCAATCAAGCCTTTCATTGAGGTTGATAAGATTCCTCAGTTTGGGAAATGTCTCAAAAACTGGTAACGTTTGGTTAAACTAATCGGGCGGGATAGACAAGTCAATTCAGACAGACAGAGCTCTACATGTATACTAGTTTCGGACGGGGCACTTTTTGGCCAGAACTGGCTAATATTAACAATTAGGTCGGGTATTCGTTTTTATGTTTGCAACAATTATTAAATTCTCGTTTGCTGATTAACTTTTGCATATTATTTTTGAAGAGATGTTAGCTTAGTCGATAGTGTGTTCGGACACCGAGTCGATGGACTTAGGTTCGAATCCTAGCAACTGAGTCGGAACTTTAGGTGAAGGAAAATATAGTGATGAAGTCATAGCATTGTGTTAGGACGTGTTCTAGGTCCACCGCCCGCTAGCTACTACACTCAAGTTGAAAACCTGTCGCCAAGGACCTGTTGATGTGTTCCGGTAAACGCACTTGAGAGCCAGACCCCATAGGAGTGTTTCTAACCTTAGACCACGTTGTCCTTTAACATCATATGAGCTTGTGGTCAAACGCTAAGCCTATATAATAAAACCTTGGACTAGTTATACGGTATAATCTGGAAATTAAATGATTTGCAGAAATATAATGATTGTTATCTTTTAAGATAATACACTGTCCGCTTCAAGGTTCCCAAAAGCATTGCTTTTTAAAGAAAATATATAATTAGTAATCTTTTTAGCTGCTTAAATCCTATTTAGTTATCTGATAAGTCAGCCATAAAAATGAAAGAAAATGAACATATGACCGACCTTTTAACCCACATGATCTCCCAGTAGCATAGATGTCTGAATTGCTTCCATGTATCTTGAGCTGCGATAGCGCGATTGTACGTCTCTATGGCCAGATTGAACTTGCCCTTAAGTAGTTGCAGGCGGCCTTTGAATACCAAAAACCAGACACTGTCTGGGTATACCTGAAAGTGAGGAAACATTGGGTAAATCTCTATAAAGATTTTTGTGTATACTAAAGGGACATAATTCGTTGTTCGTATCGTGATTTTAAACTGTAAAAAGCATGTAGTCCTCTCCCATTCACACCTATTAGCTATTACGTAATGCTAACGTGTTCGCACGTTGTTAAAATATTTACCAATCATTGTCAATAATAATAACGAAACAACAGAATATTGATGCTTTTAAGAATTAATTTTCTGTTGCGTACGAATATTCGTTGTAAAGATGATTACCTTTAATCGGAGTATAATAAAATTGTTATCAAACATGGAATACCTTAAGTTCCTTCTGCAGTATTTCGTAACTGACGTCCAGATCACCGATAGAGCCGATGAAATGGCAGATAACGAGATGGTACGCGAGTAGCGTCAGATCGCAGAGCACTGATCGCATGCCAGGCGAACGGGAGCCGGCCTCTAGCTCCGATAGCCCCAATTTCTGAAAAATCAATGTATGAATTAACTCGTGGACCTTCTTAAAATGCTGTTTCTGATTCGATATCATGCGAAGAGGAATAAGCGTTATTTTTGTTATCCTTGTTCTTCAGTAATTATAACAACATGGCTCTTCTGTATCACTACATATTATAAAACAAAGTCCTCTGTCATGTCTGTCTGTCTGTTCGCGATAAACTCAAAAACTCCTGAACGGATTTTCATCCGGTTTTCACCAGTTGATAAAGTGATTCATAAGGAAGGGTTAGGTATATAATTTGTCAAGGTTTTTGAAGTTATGCTTCCTTTGGCGCGTTAGGGAAAATGGTGAGAGTAAATTTTTACGTTGCGTGCACAGACTGTCACGAGATACCGACACCCTGAAGTTATTACGATGTGCGGGCACACCGTCACGAAAAACCGACACCCAGAATTTAGCTATAGTCAACATTTTGTTTCTTTCTATTTGTTGTTTGTATTTCTTTGTATTAAAACTTTTAATGTATTAATACCTTTAGAAGTTATACTTCTTTTAGCGCGTTAGGGAAAAATAGCGAGAGCAAATTTTTACTTTTTTGCGTACATCAGTACACACACACTTTTTTTTATTGTTAGGGCGGGATAACGTCCACCGGGCCTGATAGTTAATATATATTTCAATTGCATGTAAAGATATCCCAAAATGCATGTATATATATGTATGGGAAAAATGCATTTTATATTTTTATATCGCTGTACAAGCGTTGCGTATCTATACAGGAAAAATATTTGCCCAAAAAAATTGATATCAGATGGGGTATAGAGCGTAAAACGTTCTGTGTCACGTATACCATCGGTGGTACACGATTTGACAACTATTGAAAATGAAACAATTACTTATTTCATGTTATGTATGATGTAATGTAATATTGCATACGTGATGTAGTCCGGTGAAGTTGCGAAGTCCCGTCAGGCCAATAGCGTAGACACTGTCTAAAAGACAGTTTGAGAAAAAAATGTATGCGAATACATCTATTTTTGAAGTGAAAACTTCTGAGGCGCGTTGGACGGTATTTTGTCAGGAGATAAACTTATGATTTCGTGTCATGACATGCTAGTAAGCATGACCGAGCGTATTGCGCTTGTGCGGCTTGTGTCAGACTAGCGACGCGTAATGTAGCAGCCTGTGTACATCTAATATTCATATTTTGTATTGAGCTTCATCATATGTTTGATTCATTAATAAAATATATAATTATTGCTCCGAGTGCCAATAGATGTGAAAACCAGATTAATGTTAATAATTTAAATATATAAATTATAAAATTTAAATATTCTAATTCAAATTATAATTAATTTAAATATTCAAAAAGGAGGACACAGTTATTTTATTGCTTTTAGTTTTCACTACTGTCGGTAGTCCTTATGCCTGCCTTGTCTTTTTTTGTCAATATATCAAATGTCCTAAATGGTATATCAGGCAAAACTGGCTTGGCACGGAATGAGTTTCCCATGGTACACGTATTTTTACGCATCTTTCACACTTGACCTTAGCGTTGCTGATGAGAATTTTGAAGCGTTGGTGGCTCTTTGATTACCTTGTTCGAGTATTGCGTCGCAGGGCTCATATTCGAATCCTTGCAACTGAACCGGAGCTTGTGATGAAGGTAAGCATCGTAGTGAAACTTTAACATACTCGTAAGGGTTTTTCTAAGTACCATGCGGCGGACGGTACACCGTGGGGTTAGATACTAAAACCCATAAAGCTTAAAACGACTTTATATTTCGCCGATTTTCGTGGGTTATAATGAATGTATTTAACTCAAGTAACGTCACCTGTTACTACTACAATTAAAAATATCTTAGGTATATAACAATCGATCCTAACTATTGGAACGAAGTTCCTAATTGCGCATTACACGCTCTGACACGCTCATTATACGCTCTGAGCGGGTGGGAGCTAAACCCAAAAAAAGGCAAATAAGAGTTTCTTCCGACACTTGCTATAGTTACAGCCGTGTATGAACTATATACGTATATACGATATATATGGACACACACAGCTCTTCCGCGCGCTTTAATCTATGTTAATTTTTATAGTAAATAATTTATGTTTATTTCTAAAATTAAAAAATATTATATAAAATAAGATTTACTCAGTTCTTAAATTTTTATTTGCGGAACTTCGTTCCGACCGGGTTCCAAATACCTCTCACGCCTTTATATTATAAATGCGATTGTGAGTTTTTTGTTAAGCTTTTACGCTTCAACCATTCAAGCGATCGTCATAACATTTTGCGTACACGTTGTCAAGAGTACAACAAAGTACGAAGAGTACTTTTCACCGAGAAAAAGTATTGTTCCCGCGGTATAGTCGAATTCTGCAATAACGAGAGCTAGTTTATATACCAGGCGACTGTTTAAACACTCGCAGTATTCTAGGATGTGCCACTTCATGGTCAAGTTTAACATATAAAATAATGATATTAAAACAAATACTAATAAACAACCAAGAAAACATAAGTTGAAGTTTGTTCTAAAACTTTCAAAAGTATAGCTACAAACGTTTAAATAAAATAATAAACCTAAGTGCAATGACCGGTGCTAAAAGCTACAATGGGCGACTCCGAGTTAAAAAAACTTTCGATAGTAAAACGGCAAATAAACCCTTTTGTTTTGTCCCTGACGTTCCCACGCTCCCTTTCAAATGAAAGTGAAATCACCCGATTGTTATTGACACTGTGCCTTAACATAGGCGCGTAGAGGATTGTGTACAATTTTTGAATTTTTTTTAGCACCTATTTTTTTATTTATTTAGAATGAGAATCGAATGCGTGTATCCTTTAGAAATATTGTTACTGTCCAAACAGGCACCTGATATATTTATCATAATCGTATCAGTATAACTGTCGTTCTAAAACCAGATTCTAAAACTATTGAATCCCGTAACCCAAAAGCTATTTCACGAATAAAGTAAAACTGTTTTAGGGACAGAAAAAGTGAATGAATGCTTATTGTTTTAAATCACGAAACTATCATGAATCTAGGTTTCCTTCTTTTGGGTTTAAGTGCTGTATTTGCACTAGTAATCTAAATGTATCAGCGAACGTTATACGATAACCGACGATAAATGTGGACGGAAGGAAAATATGACAGATAAAAAAAAATGTAGACCTTCACACCACATGACATTATCATATAAATAATTATTCATATTTCGCTATTAGAACCTTCCTCGTACAAGCTGACATTTTGTAAAGAATATAGATATGATTATATTTTAAAATCTACATAATTGTACGCGTATGTAAATTCAAATAATTCTTGTATTTTCTTATTATATATTGATGTTATATATTGAATTTAATAAACATATATATTGCCTTGTTCTCCTTTATTTTTGCAGCCAATCCTCGGTCTCTAAGATTATATTTACTACTATCAAATTCGTCGTTGTTTAGTATTGTAACTTCGGGTGATTTTCGTATCCTAACAAAATGGCGGAACTCGTTGTTAGAAATTTAAAAAAGGGGGGTGTTCTGGTTCTGGTTACTTCATATATGGACGCTATTATTTACGTAAAAATTGTTTTAATTTTTATTCACATAGTGACAAATCTATAAGAACAAGCCGGATCAACAACAGGATCAAATATAGATGAGATTGCAAAAAAAGATACATATTTTTAAAATATAATCCATCAATATTCTACGAAACATCAAATAAAAACATTGATGTTTTCAATCGCGCCGAACCAGCAAGTTTCTTGTTCATGATGTTAATAACTGCATTAATAACTGCAGCATCTATTGTACCATCCTTGTTAAAATATATATCTATACTTAATATTATAAAGAGGTAAAGTTTGTGAGTTTGTAACTTCGTAGGGGGTAATATCTCGATCTACTAAACCGATTTGGAAAATTCTTTTACCAATAGAAAGCTACGTTATTTATGAGTGTCATAGGCTAATAAATTGATTCCGGGTGATATACAAACTAAGCACATGTACGAAAAACACGGTCATCGCTATTCTCACTTCAAACGTTGATATAGAAGTTAATTGATATCGCGTGTAGGATAAAATATATGAAAAATATGCCACACAGTTCAAAATATGATAAAGAAAATTATGGAATTTAAAATAATTGTAAATCGAAACATGTGGGCCTTCTATATTATTAGATTTTTAATCAGTTACAAAAGAGAACGCTGTTGTTTTTCCCTTACATGTGCGCAATTATTCCAGAAAGTACACTTTTATTGAGGTAATATACACATTTATGGAAAGGTTTTAATACAAAAATGTTAAGGTTTCGTATGGACAGTGTATATATACAGGATAAAATATACGTGTATATATTGGAGTTTTTTTGGCGCGAGCATTTAGAGTTGGTACCTTTCCAGTTGGAGTTATAGAACTTTTAAGATGCGTTGATCTGAGTTTACAGACTTAGAAAATGAAATTGGTTTTCTGTAAAGTCGGTTTACGGACGATAATTTAACGTGATATTTAACGTCATAAGATCACTCTTTTACCAGTATAGAGCCACGTTATTTGTGAGTGTCATAGTCATGTCATATCATCACGCTAAGACCAATAGGAGAGGAGCAACAATGAAAAATGTTTTAAAATCGGGGTATTTTTTCCTTTTGAGAGCTTCCGCTGCGACTTAGCCCAAAATAACTATTCCACGCGTGCGAAGTCGCGGGCAAAATCTATTAACTAATTATATTATCTATAATCTATACTTTGTTGTTTGTAGTAGTTGTTTGTTAGTTGTAAGGGGTAATATCTGGGGAGTCGGAGAAAAATGGTCGAACGAAAACGTTTCTTACGAACGCTGCCTTAATTATGAGATATATATGATTGAGTTCTAGAGAAAAGTTGTAGCTTGATAATGCCTATTACCGCCCAACGAACGAGACGCACTCAAAAATCAGCCTGTATATAAATGCTACAAGGAGTGTGAAATCTCTAGCGTGTCGTCAGCTTTAACTTATCCTCAGCTCAGCTTAAACTTCGCTAAGTTGTTACTCGGCGCCATCATAGGTTTCGAATTTAGCTTGGTTTTAATACCAAATCGAATCTATAAAATGTCTTTAATTGTAAGAAATAAAATCAATCATACTTGTTAAAAGAATATCAAATAAACGAAAGAAACAAGTCAATTGATAATGAAACAAATAATGGAAGTCTTCTCGACATTTGTACAAAATAATAACCATCAAGTGATACGGATAATTTAAAAGTTTAGAAATGTCAATGTAACATTATTATTATTTTTTTTTTGTATAATACCGTCGTTTTTTGCAAGTCGTCGAATTTGATGACTTGAACCTAGCTCAGCACAAGGTAAGTGAATACTAAGCTTGCGGATATACTTTTAAACTCTAGATTTAAGGCTGACATAGGTCTGCGCTTTATAGATTTCACCCTAAGGATCCTTGCGGCTGGTTCACGGACAACGAATATTATGTATATTGTGTTTTTATTGACAACCAATTGTAATTGATTTCAAAGTGCTATTCGTTTCAATGTTCAAAAGACGAATTCGAAGTATTTGTCATATACTTATTAATAACTTAATTGAGCAATTAACTTATACAACTCATGAGAGTATTCAAATCATAATATATGAAATTATTTAAAAATAATAAACATACAAACTGATTATAAATTCAAATAAGATTGGTGAATATTAATGAAGCAATTAATTCATTCATATTTTAATTGAATTACATTATAATCAATGGATATTATAAAACAAAATGTCGGTTTGTATGTTCTTAATTTTTTTTAATGGATTAGTATGGATTTCGTTATCTTTTACAGATTTTTTCTAGAAGGTTTATACATACATACTGGATGTTAGGTTAGACGCCGGCAATATTTTTACAGGACAATCATTAGTGGTTTCTGTTTCTAAATCAATAAAAAAAAATAGGTGCTTAATATTTGACCTAATTATCTCGAGAAAAGCAAAACTGATTTTCACTCAACATCAGATGATTTACGCATAGAGCGCGGTGAATCACCGCATTCAATGGGCGCCGCCATTTTGCTGCGTAGTCCGCCCCACGTCCCGCGCCCCGCTTCCCATTCTTTGACCGTGCGGCATTACGACAATAAGCAGTTACGTAATGATTAACCTTCAAAATCTCCCCTTCTATTCTGTTCATTGAACCTAGGTGTGATTTTTTATGTTTAATAGTACCGTTCCCATACTTTTAAAAGTTTTAGAACAAACTTTAAGTAAGGTTCTCTTTGTTGTTTATTAGCATTTGTTTCGATATTATTATTTTATAAGTTACATGTGACCATGAACTACCACACGATTTAACGATATTAACCTTTTTAACAGCCACCTGGTATATATGTATGAAAAGTCAATTTATCAAGTAATCAAGTTGTAGGGACTATTTGTCGAACAGTTACCCGATGCTGACTAAAAATATAGATACAATATACAAAAAAAATCCTTATGTCTAGTCCTTAAAGATTAAACAAAACAACGACACAACCATTTGTATATTAATATTATTAAAAAATATGTGTTATTTGTAAAAATTAGTTTAATCAGCATAATATTAATATAACGAAGATCTATTCCCAATCAATCAATCAAACCATCAATCCATTTACTGGTCATATTCCGGTGAAGTTGTAAAGGCCCGTTAAACCAACAGCGCATAGCCAGTTAAAAAAAACATACAATTCGATTGAATATTTTATTAAATACCTTAGAAGTACAAAAACGCGTAACAAAAAGTGGCACGAAAAGTGTCCGTGTGATCAGAGTTAAATGACTTCTTTGACTTTGACAATGACTATAAACTTTGACTATAAATGTTAAAATATCAAAAATATTTCGGATAAATAACAAAATCGTTTGAACACTTATGACACTAGAACTCGATCCGGTAGTAAATTATACACGAACAATGATATTATAGCTAAAAAGCTGATGATACGCCATAAGCGCTTCGACAGCGCCTTCTTAAAACTTGGCTAACTAGCTTATTTTTGACGGCTGCCCCGTCAGTCCCGTATTTAAGCAACGTATAACTATTTCTTTTTCACCTCCGCTATTGAGAATATGCCATCATACTTCCACATTTTATCTATGACAGTGTGGAGTTACAATATAACTTTACGTATGTGTGCGTTTACGGGCCGTTTGTTTCGCCAGAATATCATATAGGTAACGTATCATTGTTAGTAAAAAAAATTATATCATTATTGGCAAACGGACAAGTCGGTCACCTGATGTTAAGTGATCACCGCCGTTCATAGACACTTGCAACACCAGGGGAGTCGCAAGTGTGTTGTGTGTTGTCTTGAGGGAGAGGGGGAGTAAGGGATAGGGGAAGGGCAGTAGTTACTAACATAATAAATAATCACATAGTTACCTTATTTCCAGAGAACCCAACGAATTCCAGGAGGCTAATAAGCCTGGGTGGCAGTAGCGATATCATCACATTAAAAGTCGCCATACCGAGGCGCACTCCGCTCTGGAAGTGCAATTTGGACACTTCGGTATCCCATTGTTTCTTCTCAAGCATTCTGGCACAGTCTCTAAAAGGTACATAGTTTGTTAATTATCGAATTATAACTGGCGCTGATAAAAACCGTGCATCTCGTAATTTTAAATCTTCACAGTAGAAATGTAAAATGTGGGTTAAAACACGGTAGACACGAATACATTTCGATTGAAGTTATTGTTCACCTTTAACCTATCCTTATTTAATGCCTAATATAATTATTTTTTGGTACAATAACCGAACTATATTACGTAGAACACCATCAATATTACAAATACATAACACAAGAATATTAATAAAGTATAAAATCTATTACACCTTTTTCCAAAACATCCCAATATCATCCCAATAATTCCCCTAAAATATTAAGCAATACAGTTTGGTAAAGTGTCCGAGATAAAGTGAAAGAAAAACCGAAGAAGTATTTAATTTTAATGTGCAATTGTAAAGCTGTTATTCACAATATCCGCTATCGCTTTGCCCTTGTGTAATACGTAATACGCAGGGTTGGATTTATTACGTAACATTTTAAACAAAACCTATTATTTAAAAATAACATATTGTTTTGAGTAAAAACTCATGTTTACATAATCATCGTACGATATTTTTATAATTTTGATAACAACATTATGATAACGTCGACGTAAATTAATTTAAATTGCATAAAAAACGTTTATCACGATTAATTGTCAAAATTTTACGTAATGTTAACGATAAAACACTTATAAACTGTGTAGGTAACATCATAAGTTCATCAGAGATTTATTTAATTAAAAAAGAGACACTCAGTTTTCTTTTGTAGACAGTGACTATAACATATTGTTACAGGAATCTAAAATTGGCTTTTATTTATCCAAGTTATATAATTCATCAAAATCGGTCCGACCGCTAAGGAGTTCAGTCACATACACATGGATAGAAGAATTATATACATAAAGATAATAATGTGCATGAAATGTAACTAACGTATTTAAGTTGATAATTATTAATACTGTATCCGTCTAAATAGCTTTCGAATTGTTTTAGGCACCATTGTTTTAGTAGATATAATGAGTTTAGTGCGCTATCCTTAAAATATAGATTTCTTTTTAGATCTATAAAAGGGGAATATCCCACAATGCATTGTTTTGTTATATCTCAAAATGATTAGGCAACGGTTTCGATGAAAACTCCCAGGCGGCTTGACTTTTTCCGACATTTCCAACAATTATCGTTATACTTCTACCGATTTATATACAACCTGGACGAATTATACACCTTAACCTTCCTCATAAATTGTTTTATCTACTGATGAAAACCGCATGAAAATCCGTTCAGTAGTTTTTAAGTTCATCATGAACAGACAGACAGATGTGGCAGAGGGTTTTGTTTACGTCTTTTTGCCTAAATTTGTGTTCTGCGCAGCTATATTCGGAGCGGTCAAAAAGTTTGGCGAGGACTGTAAGTAGGATGAAGAAATGTCAAAATCTAGCAACATCGTCAAAATAACTGACTGTAAGTTATTTAAACGTCAAAAATACGCTAGTTAGCCATGTTATAACAAGGCGCTGCCGAAGCGCTTATGAAGTATCTACAGTTTTTTTGTTATATCATTGGGGTAGATAGTATAAGCATGTCACTTTCCGAGCTTAAATACAAAGAATAGGAATTTTAGGAACTATTCACTTCCAGCGCTGAGTATATACATAATATATATATCCAAATTTTTCAAAGTTTCCAAGACAAGTATTTTATATCTTTTCGAGCGACTTCTGAATATGAATATCAACGAACTAGATATTTAAACAATTGGAGCAACTTTTAAATATTAAAATTTTAGATTTTCAGGATCGTTATCATTTTTCTTGTAGAAAAAAATGAAATAATGAGAAAAATAATTAAAAAAAAAAGATTTTTGACGATTTTGGAAAGTAATAAAAGTTTGGAGCGACCCTTAAAAAAATTTTTTTTGACCTGCGTTTTGAGGGGATTCTTAAAACATTATAAAATTACATATTTTGATACGATACTCGAAATAAAAAAGGAATCGTTTTTTCTGGGCTACCCTAATATATATACTTAGTTTGGCCATAAATACTGTTACGATAAAAAATAAACAAAATATTACATTTGAATTTGGAATCTGTCATTTTTATATGATTATTCATTGCGTTTTCTCATTTTGGCGCCAAGACATTATACAATATTAAAATGGAGTGGGGTGATAAAGAGAACCGAGTCGCTGTGATTGCATTACACAAAGTAGGTATGGAGCCAAATGCAATATTTAAAACTCTCCATACACTTGGTATTAGCAAAAACTTTGTGTACCGGGCTATTAATAGGTACAATGAGACCTCCTCTGTTTGTGACAGAAAAATATTTGGCCGTCCACGTAGTGTTAGTACGAAAAACACAATCAAAGCAGTAAGGGAAAGAATTCGAAGAAATCCTGTCCGAAAGCAAAAGATTTTATCTCGGGAGATGAAGATAGCACCTAGAACTATGTCGCGAATTTTAAAAGATGACTCAGGACTTGCAGCCTATAAGAGACGTACTGATCATTTCTTAACTAATAATTTTAAAAAGAATAGGGTGGTTATATCGAAACAACTTCTGATGCGGTACGCAAAGGGAGGTCACAGAAAAAAATTGTTTACGGATGATATTTTTTTTTGTCAATTGAGCAATATTTTCACAAAAGAAATGACCATATTTATGCTCAAAGCTCGTAAGGAAGCTTCCCAAATAGTCGACAGAGTGCAACGTTGGCACAAGTGTATCAAGATACCATTCTTGAGAAGGTAGAGAAGCCCCTTAACAACACCATGTTCAATAACCAAGAATGGTCCATCCAGCAAAACTCAGCACCAGGTCATAAAGCTCGGTCTACGCAGTCTTGGTTGGAAACGAACGTTGGGACTTCATCAGAGCTGAGACAGGCCGTCGTCTAGTCCCGATCTTAATCCGCTGTATTATGATTTATGGTCAGTTTTAGGGAGTACGGCTTGCTCTAAAGCCATGATAATTTGGAGTCCCTAAAACAATGAGTACGATTGGCACTGAAGAATTTTACCATGGAAAGAGTTTAAAGAGTGCGTGCTTCTATTGATAACTGGCCTCAACGTTTAAAGGACTGTATTGCAGCCAATGGAGACCACTTTGAATAAGCTTTTTACATATTTTTTTTCAGTTCTTGGATAGGTGATCGACTGGGAACACCGCGTGACGTTGGCTTATTCTTGTATTTTTCGATTATAATGTTTGCTTGTAATACAAAAGTTTCACTTTTATCGACGACGTCTTGACACACCATGTTTTTTTGTAGTCGCTTTTGTTTTTTTTTTCTGATATATTATTATGGGTTGCCTTTTATTTATTTAACTGTAAATCTATAATGTTTTATACCAACACCTTGTAACTAATTTAAAGCTACAATTGTAATGAATTTTATATCTGCTTCACCATTAAGAAACAGCTTAATGATATGATATATACCCTATTAAAGTCTTGTATTCGCAGGTAAAAGTTGTCAAAATCGGTTTAGTTATTCCGAAGATTAGCTCGGATAAATATCAGCTACTTCATTTCAATTTATATTTACAAATTTAAAGAATAATTTAAGTATTATGTTAGAATACAAAAAAAAACATACTACACATGTAAAGCAGGTTTAACGCTAGTCGATACGATCCTAATTATTAAAACCACGAGTTGGCCACACAAAAAATAAATCAAAAATAATTTTGCAATTTATTTATATGAGCATATTTTTTGCTTTTTACGTTTCACCTCTAAAATTGTAAACTAACGACCGATCATAATAAAATAAACATATACTTTTCGAATCGTTTAGGTATTCAAACTTTACGAGGTTCGGAATCCGGATGTCGAGAATGAAAAAAAAAACATATGTGCAAATTAATATGTCCAATGATCGTATCAAAGATATGATGGTTAAAATGAGCGAAAAAAAAACGTGCTTAATCGTGTCACGGTGAACCGGTTTTGAATTAATATAACATATGATTATTTTTAAAGAAAGGAATTTACAAAAAATATATATTAACAAGAAACGAGAGTGTACAAACAAAGAAATTGATAGGCAGTGGAAATTAGTACTCCACAGTCATGTCGAGTCCTCATGGCACTAAGAATGATATCGTTATCGTATTATATTTTGAGTACTTATTACGGTATGTACGTAATCTCCGCTTGTATATACTATTGTACAATAAAATAGCTGTTACCCGAGACTTCGTCCGCGTGTACTAACTACCTGTTACCCGAGACTTCGTCCGCGTGTACTAACTACCTGTTACCCGAGACTTCGTCCGCGTGTACTAACTACCTGTTACCCGAGACTTCGTCCGCGTGTACTAACTACCTGTTACCCGAGACTTCGTCCGCGTGTACTAACTACCTGTTACCCGAGACTTCGTCCGCGTGTACTAACTACCTGTTACCCGAGACTTCGTCCGCGTGTACTAACTACCTGTTACCCGAGACTTCGTCCGCGTGTACTAACTACCTGTTACCCGAGACTTCGTCCGCGTGTACTAACTACCTGTTACCCGAGACTTCGTCCGCGTGTACTAACTACCTGTTACCCGAGACTTCGTCCGCGTGTACTAACTACCTGTTACCCGAGACTTCGTCCGCGTGTACTAACTACCTGTTACCCGAGACTTCGTCCGCGTGTACTAACTACCTGTTACCCGAGACTTCGTCCGCGTCTACTAACTACCTGTTACCCGAGACTTCGTCCGCGTGTACTAACTACCTGTTACCCGAGACTTCGTCCGCGTGTACTAACTACCTGTTACCCGAGACTTCGTCCGCGTGTACTAACTACCTGTTACCCGAGACTTCGTCCGCGTGTACTAACTACCTGTTACCCGAGACTTCGTCCGCATGTACTAACTACCTGTTACCCGAGACTTTGGCCGCGTGTACTAATTAGCTGTTAGTGTAAAAATACGCGTGTCGCAGGCGCGGTTCTGGACAATACTTCTTTAGTTTCTCATATTTGCGCGGAACCCTCTTTTTTCTAAAAACCAAGTAGTCCCAGTTACTTTCTATAACATCAGCCATCTGCCAGTGAAAGTCAAGTCAACATCGATCCAACCGTTTCGGTTATTAACCGGAAAAACAAACAAATAAAAATCTTTAAATCGGTTTTTCAATAAATGCTCCGAATATATTTTCATATTCATCTAATACAATGTAATAAAAAGCTGCAGTGCTTTGACATTACGAACAGAAACTTCGATTTTATTCAAGTATATAGAAAATGGTACTACAATTACTTGACTCCGACCACCCTTCTAAATGTACGTGACTTGTGTTAATTTTTATAGTAATTGTTTAGTCTTCATCATTCTATTTATATTTATTATATAAAAAGTTTTACATAATGTACATGTGTACATTTTTTTTGTAAAGAAGTTCTATAAAAAATGGAATAATATTGAATTAGATTAGCTTACTTGTAACTGTTGTAGCAACTTTTTACTTTGAGAGTGCCCTTGAGTAGGCCCGTAAGGTCTTCGCCCTCCATTATGGTCATAGCCGCCTGGAGTAACAGCGCTTCCGCATAACACAATTCAGCGTGAGCTTCCATGTCAGTAAAGGAACTGTAATTGGGCTATAATGGAAATAAATAATTAGCAAGATTTTAAGGGTTTACCTTCACAAATTTACACGTAAGAACGAATATAAAACTAAGTTATTAGTAAAAGGTAGTCCAATAATTACGTGAAGCGTTTTAGATAATTTTTTGGCCCCATCCTGCCTGTCTGGTGAGATGTCGTGAGACACCTCGACGTATTTTGACCACCTCACCCCCCCTTAATCTCACGTAAGACCTTTTAAAATATGTATCATGGCTATAAATACGTTGGATTTATTCGAAAAAAGATAATTTGCTTTACTATTCTTACATTTGCATTACATTTCGATATATCAAAACTAAATAAGTTTACATTTATTCACGGATTTTAATATATAAGAGAATTGTGTCAAATTTCAGCATATTTTAGTCTCGAAACATGTTTTACTTAAATTATTCTGCTTGTCTCACATTTTTACATTATGTTTTGCCCGAAAAAAAAACGATATATTTGCCGAAGCCGCCTTCTCTCTACCTCGTAAGGTTTAGCGATATTCGACTTGACCTCTTCCCCATTTGGAACGCTCACGTAATTCATGGCACCTCCTAAGTTACTAGATGGCTCGATTTACAACATGCATGTGTAAGAAATATTTTAGGAAAGGACAAAAAATAACTTTTTTCGTGACCCGTGTGTTAATTATGGTTTACTGAAGGGGTGTGCGAATATTCGAATTATTCGGTAGCGAATCGAACCCAATAATTCGATTAGAAATTCTAATCGATCTATTCGAGTAATTCCGGCTATCCGGATTATTCAAATAATTTTATTTACGAAAATAATGCCAACTATTTTAATGGTTTTAACTAATTATATATTTAACAAATACTAAATAATTATTAATATACAAAATTAGTTCAATAGATTCGTCTGTCAGTCAAAGGGATTTGAATTAAACAAGTTTGAAAATTAATAATAAATAAGAAAGTATTTACCATATAAAATTATTTAATTTAAGTTTTTATGCAAACACATTTATTAGGAAATGTATCTTTTCCTTCTACTATAAGTTTAATAACTCTTCCTTATTTTAAAAATATTCTAATAGTTCGAATAATTCAAATTACTCGATTAGTTCGAGCTAATGAATGATTTCATTCGATCGTTCGATTCGAGCATTATTCGCACATCCCTAGTTTACTGTGATTACTCAAACCTATATGATATTAATGGTCTTATAAATATTACTAGCTGATGGCAAAGGGTCAATCGAATGGTCGATGGTCATAGTCATTAGTATTCATAGTCTTATTCTGATATTTTAAGTAGTTTTGATGCAATTGATTGATCCTCAGAGAAACTATAGAGAGATGATGATTTACAATAGTATGAAACCTCACTCAATCGATATGCGTATAGCGTATTTTTTTTTACAATGGTCCTTCGTTTGTAATGTTTTTAGGGTGTGCATTGCCGGTTTTATATTGTTTTTAAATATAGATCACAGTTCTGAGCCGCCTGTGTCACCTGCCTATATTAATTACTGACTATTGTAACTACTTATTCACAATTTGAAAATTCATAGTTTCCGATAAGATATATTTTACATTATGATGATACTATTCATTTGATAATGCGACGTTTATATAATGTATTAATGAGTTGGTATTTGGAGAGGCCTAGAGATTCTGTTAATGGAATTCTTTGAGATAAGACATTATTAGTAATGTTAGCTGACATGATTGATAGATGATTATATAATATACGTTTCTCTGTGGAATTATGATACTGTATATTTGTTCGTTATTTAACAATGTGTGTATAAAAGTAACAGTGTGTTGAATAGATAATTCTCCGTCAAATTAAAGTTATTGTCGGTTTTGCAGCTTAAAAAGACTTTTTACTTTTTTCATATACATATGTAACAAAATATGCAGAACTGTTAATATGTAAATGATATTTATTTATTTATTTAGAAACACCAACAAGATTTATACTAGAATAGTACATAACATGCATTTTTAAGAACTCTAAAACAAAAACAAAAAAAAAAACACTAATCATAGAGTCCAATTTTATTTTTATTTTAAGTTACTTAAATAAAAAATGTATACTGCCTGAGACTAATGATATTATATTAATAAAATTAATATTAATAATATAATAAATTATGATTTATTGACGATATCATTCGATTCTAATCGAAAGTTATAGACTTTCCCATTTATTTGTAATATAAAAAAACATAACCCGATTACGTCTACTGATTAAAGGAGGATATTTGGACATGGCGCTGTAGGGAGTAGAGCGAGACGAGTTGAGGTGTTAGAAAGAGATGAGATGAGGAGAGCAGAGTTTGACTTAGCATAGAATTATGAAACCGCGTACACTTCAACTGCATGCAGCTTTGTTACTCTACGCTTAGTACTCAGGTTTGGCATAAAATACCGTTATGATATCTACTGTGGTATATGGATCAATGTTCTAAGTCAACAAAAATACAAAACTCAAATTTAATCAAAGACATTTTTTTAACATAACCTTTGGTTTAGTAGTAGTACATTTTTATCGAAATAGGATTCAAATTACACTCTCGAGCTTGCCTTTGCTCAATGTATCTTCTTTGCCGGCATCTAGCCGTGCTATTGTTACGTTTTGCTATTTATATTGCAATATGCTATTGCGATAGTCGTGCTATTGTTTACGTTCCAAAAATGTTTACTCGAATCTTACAAGGCAGGCTAATAGATAATATTCCGTATCTGCACTAAAGACTTTATGGATTAGCCACAAGGAGGCCACTAAGGTATGAAATAACCGTATGCAGCCCTGAGAGTAGCACCAATGCCAAAGAAGTTAAGAAGCGTGGTATGTGTATGCTATTTATTTATTTATCATAGGAATCAACAACAGTAACATAAAAGAAAAAGGTAAAAACAAACATGCAAAAAAACTTAAAATGATTTATGTCACTAATTATAGTTGACTACAGCATTAACCAACATAAGATGCGATGCGGAAAACAGTAAAAACAGAAGAAAGAATTAAGAAGAAAATAAAATAATACAATTCAATAATGTATAATAACTTAAAAATTAAGGGAAAAAATCCTGCAGAGATTAATTAAGTAAAAAACTAATTTTAGATTTGAAATTTATTAGGGAATTACTAAATAAGTCTATCGTGTAACCTTTTTTAACAAGGTCGTTATATTGTCGAGATAGTCTGGGAACAATGGAGAAATGTCCTAAATTGGTTCTGCAGCTTTTGTGACTGAATAAAGAGACAGGAAATTTAGGTAGCCTGGAGGGCACATTAATGTTAAGTGGGAATGAAAGTCATATAATCATCAGTGTTAAGTACGAAACGGAAAGAAGGCGCATAAAGGATTAAAGGAAGACCGAAGAAGTTATGGACGAGTTGTGTGAAAAGAATGATACGTGTACATAAAATGTGATAGCAGAGAGTAGAAGAGATCATGTGGTACCAACCCTACTTAAATGTTCCCAATTACCTCCAAATTGAAGTACGGGACTTCTGAAAAATAGGTTTATATATGCCGTGTATAAATTTCACATAACAATAATAAATTTGCACATTTTCCTCCACTATATTTACCCGGAAAGATGAATTTATGCTTAGATGCGAATAAAGGTAACCTGAGTATTATATATCACTTGATAATTAGCAAGCAAGCATGCTTCATGGATATGAAACACTAATATTAACGTTCGGTACAACCATGTGATCATTAATCTCAAGGTACTCAACGGACTTTTAAATTACCACGATTCACTGACTTGCATCTAAATCATGACTGACAAATCTTAGTGACGTTTTATATAATGCTCATGCAACAGGTCAAAGGAATGAGGGAAGTAACTCATATCAAATTGGGACCACCCCTTTCTTCCTTTATATTGCTAATTCTAAATAACTTTGTGCGAAATCAACAAAATTGAAATCGGTACATGTCAAACTAATTATATATGTTGTATGAGTTGTACATCTGTCCCGTTATTCTATTCCCATTAGCCTTGATTCAAATAAATTAATTTCGAATAAACTGGTATGATGTGTATCTCGAAAAATCTATAAAATTGATTATGCTGAAAGACTAGCAAAAGCAATTTGCGTGAATATTTATTTTTTAATGTTAATTAAAAATGTAATTAGAATGTCCAAACCAGTTGATTTATATCGTTTATTTTGTCGGTTTATTAAGTATTCACTGTAATACATTAAAACGAAGTTTATTGCATAACTTAAAAATTAAGGGAAAAAATCCTGCAGAGATTAATTAAGTAAAAAACTAATTTTAGATTTGAAATTTATTAGGGAATTACTAAATAAGTCTATCGTGTAACCTTTTTTAACAAGGTCGTTATATTGTCGAGATAGTCTGGGAACAATGGAGAAATGTCCTAAATTGGTTCTGCAGCTTTTGTGACTGAATAAAGAGACAGGAAATTTAGGTAGCCTGGAGGGCACATTAATGTTAAGTGGGAATGAAAGTCATATAATCATCAGTGTTAAGTACGAAACGGAAAGAAGGCGCATAAAGGATTAAAGGAAGACCGAAGAAGTTATGGACGAGTTGTGTGAAAAGAATGATACGTGTACATAAAATGTGATAGCAGAGAGTAGAAGAGATCATGTGGTACCAACCCTACTTAAATGTTCCCAATTACCTCCAAATTGAAGTACGGGACTTCTGAAAAATAGGTTTATATATGCCGTGTATAAATTTCACATAACAATAATAAATTTGCACATTTTCCTCCACTATATTTACCCGGAAAGATGAATTTATGCTTAGATGCGAATAAAGGTAACCTGAGTATTATATATCACTTGATAATTAGCAAGCAAGCATGCTTCATGGATATGAAACACTAATATTAACGTTCGGTACAACCATGTGATCATTAATCTCAAGGTACTCAACGGACTTTTAAATTACCACGATTCACTGACTTGCATCTAAATCATGACTGACAAATCTTAGTGACGTTTTATATAATGCTCATGCAACAGGTCAAAGGAATGAGGGAAGTAACTCATATCAAATTGGGACCACCCCTTTCTTCCTTTATATTGCTAATTCTAAATAACTTTGTGCGAAATCAACAAAATTGAAATCGGTACATGTCAAACTAATTATATATGTTGTATGAGTTGTACATCTGTCCCGTTATTCTATTCCCATTAGCCTTGATTCAAATAAATTAATTTCGAATAAACTGGTATGATGTGTATCTCGAAAAATCTATAAAATTGATTATGCTGAAAGACTAGCAAAAGCAATTTGCGTGAATATTTATTTTTTAATGTTAATTAAAAATGTAATTAGAATGTCCAAACCAGTTGATTTATATCGTTTATTTTGTCGGTTTATTAAGTATTCACTGTAATACATTAAAACGAAGTTTATTGCACGTTCATAAAATATTAAAATCGCACGATCTGTGCTCTTCTAGAGTGTTTAAGCACTCTGTAGAGAGCGGATAAAAAACGGTCGACTAATTCTCCATTTGTTTGATTACGTATACAATTGTTTTTAAATTGCATGAAGTTTGTACCAATTTTATATGATACTAATTGCGGGCCTCGGTATCGCACAGGTGTACTAGTCTTTATCAGAAGTACTAGTCTACAAATTTACAAGATACAAGGACATTTCATACGAATTTATGTGAACTTGTAATTTTAATTTACATTTTATTTTCTGCTATATTGTAAAATGATTTTTGTCCTGTATTATATGTCCATAAGATCAAAAATGCAGTACAATACGAATCAAGTTAGTGTAAAAAATGAACCTTATATCAAATAATTTGATTTTGTGAATTAATTACCAATTTTAAAGTCAACGGAAGGTATCCACATATATCTTGTAAAGTACACGTGTAGTTTTGATACACGCATTTTTGTAAAACTGCACTAATCTACTAGAGAAAACGCTTGTAATAATACGTTTTACGAATTAAGTGGTTACATTTCAAAATTAGTAATACGATTAACCTAACTAACCTAACATGTTTCATTTTTTAAAGTTTTTATACACCATCGAAGTTCAAATTTTAACGTTCATAAGGTTTTTAGTTTCTTTTATAAGATCTTCACATTTTACTTGTACAAAATTTAAAGATCTTGAAAAATATCGTAAAATATTAGGAAAGGTTAAAATTAGATTTAGATTATTTTTAAATGTAACGATACACTTGTAACATTTGATAAACACGGTTTCAAATCTTGCCCTATACAGTTACGGCAGTGTAATGAAAATAAAATTATTGCAATTTAACAATTGAATGTCAATCTATCAGTATTGTTTAAGATCTCCCTAGTCTTCTGTCTCAATCACTTTTTTATATATACTAATATTATAAAGAAGTAAAGTTTGTGAGTTTGTGAGGTGGTAGGGGGTAATAATAAACTGATTTTGAAAATTATTTTACCAATAGAAAGCCACGTTATTTGTGAGTGTCATAGGAGATATATATTATCCCGAAAAATGAAAAGACTTTTTTGTGGTAGTCGGATTTGCAAAGTAAGTCGGAGAAAAAACGGTCGAACGAAAACGTTTCTTACAAACGCTGCCTTAACGATGAGAGATATATGATCGAGTTTTAGAGAATAGTCGTAGAGCTTGATAATGCTTACAAAAAAGTCGGCACATATCTAACTTTTATATTTAAGTCGTAAAAAGTTGTTTATTACGTTTAAAAAAATAATTTAAATCGTTAAGTATTGTTTATTGGTCATATTATCAACAACAAATATGAATTCTTATCGATATGTAATGATATAATAACTGAACCACAGCAACGCGTGGCCGGGTCAGCTAGTATGGAGATATTTTATTTAGGCCAAGTTTTTATTATTTTAGCATGATATTACAAACATTTTCATTTATACAATGTACCATGTTCAGAGAATATCAAAAGAAGGTGCGACCGTTTTGAAGTCCATACCTGAATATATTCGACAATTGATATCTATTTATGTAATATAATTATTTTTATTTTTATGTCATAGGAGGCAAACGAACAGATGGGTCACTTGATAACCACCGTCCATAGACACTTGCTACACCAGGGGAGTCGCAAGTGCGTTGCCAGCCTGTGTTGGGGAGGTGGGGGGGAAGAGGAAGGGAAGAAGGTAGGGGAAGGGGAGGGTAGGTGGGTCTCCGGCGCTCTCATTGACCGAACGAAACGCAAGAAAGCAAGCACTGTTACTTCACGTCGGTTTTCTCTGAGAGGGTGGTACTCCCCAGGACGAGCCGACCCATTCATGCTGAAACCAGTAATAGCTTCAGCTTGGCTCTACCACCTTCAAAAAGTAAAGAGGTAGTCAATAGGTAAAGAGAGAAGATAAGCAGTTATAATAGCGAAGTATAAATCGAAAATTTAAAATAATAATTTCTATATAGAGCACCCTCCATTATGACCTTCACCACATACTATTCTGGCTTCCGTTACGATATCCATTAAAAATTTAAATATGTACATATTACGAGATTTAACCAAAAAAATCTCGTTATAGCTTACATGATTAAAAAAAAATTAATATTCGAAATAAGGTCTTAAATTTTTTTACATATTAATGCTTTTTTTGAAACGTATAATGTTAAGAATATATAATAATAAATAATTCAATACTACTTTGATAATCATATATAAATAATAAAAGCAATAAACATATGTACAAATAAAAATATCCGATCGTATTTCTTGCCGGTTTTTCTCGATAATTGGGTAGTAGTTTTCAGAACCGGCGGTTGCGTTTGATCATTGGCATTAGAATATTTTTAATTAGCTTTGATTAAAATTATAATATCATATTACGTATAATTAAATATAGAATTATTATATTCTACATGTTGCATCAATTTGAAGACACTTACCTTTCTAATAATAGTACCAAGACTCTCGACAAAAGTGTAATTACGTCGACGTTGATTGCAGAGAGAAATACAGATTTTCAGAGCTGATAGTGTACGATGTATTTGGCCTTGGTCGAACGTTAGCATAGCCGGTATGAACTCAAATATGGACGCGCCCAGGCTGTGATATAGCGAAGTTCGACACCTGAGTGGAAATAAAAATTACAAATGGGATGTGAACTTGTCTAAAATACCAAAAGTGGTTTGACGTTATTTTTTTTATTTTCATAAATATGTAACAGCTCGGCTGTTTATTATCGGCTCATTAGATTGGTTTCTCGCTCTAACTTACTCTGAATTTTGAAGGTGATTTCCGTTTCTATCTAAATTCTGCTAATAAATCGTAATAAATATTTGTTAAAAACTACGGAGTGTGTCATTACATCAGAAAATACAATGATCTTATTGAAACAATGAAGACGTTAACACGAGCTACATAGATAAGAACTTTTTTTTAATAAATATAATTCTTTAAGATTTAAGCAACTATCACATACTCGTACTACACCAGCTGTGGCTGCTGCTCCACACCGATCACATATATATTAAATTGATTGTTTTTTTAATGCAAAATCTTGTCTATAATCCTGAGAACAATATTGTTACACCTACATCTTTGCTACAAAATGAATGACGGTATACATCACGGAACTAGAAACTATACGGTTTTAAAAATAGCGTTTCTTATTTTGTGAAATCTCTGCATTAATGGTGTTAGCCTTCTAGAATATTCTACACTCTAAGGCATATAAACGCGCCACACGACGTCCGTGTTTATTCACGGCAATAAACGGTCTGTAATTCTCCAATTCTCTAAACAGAGCGTGCTTATACCTATGCCAACGCAGCCACACACTACGACGCTGTGATTAGTAAATTTCGCTCCCGCACACTAATCGCGGCACCCCTCAGCCGCATCTCAAGCTTAGATCCGATCCGCGGAGTGCAGCCTTCGAGCACGCTTCTAGCGCGACACAGTGACACTGCATTCACTAAATTTAACACAATTCACCCCACACACGTGCACATACATATAGGAGGTACACATGTAGTGGAATGGGTTTGTTATCGTTTTCCTTATTTTTCGATTTGGTTAGTTAGTCAGATTTGTCAGAATCTGAATACATGTTTGCTACAATGAGGAAACCATGCAGGTATACATGCGCGCCACTTTAACTCATATTGGTGTATTTAATTCAATTCGGTAGTTTGATTGCTTAGCTTAGTCAAATTCAGGATTTTGCATTCAAAGTGATAACCGAAACCGAAATTAGGCCACTTTGTCCGCCTCAAGATTGTTGTCATAATACTGAGTGTTTTAAGCGCTCGCCAGGAAAGCCCATTGAAGCTGTAAAGACCGTCAGACCAACAGCGTATAGTCAGTTCGAAAAAAAAAAATTCTTGTTTTATTGTGGACATCACAGTTTATACGAAGAGAGATAAAACGTAGAAATCTACATTTGGAATGTAATTCCAGCATTATACGAGCGAGCATAGTGTAATTGAATAATAGGGAGTCAGTGCAATTTTTGTCTTTACGAAATACATAATTTCTTTCAACTCAAACGGCATTTAATAGTACCGCGGTCGTTTCAATGTATATTACTGTCACATATAATTTCGACAGAGCACTTTTTGAGCTAAAACGAACCAACGGACATACAGAGAATTGAAAAAAATAATTAATTGCTAGTGATTTTTACAATAGACATCAATAAAAAAAAAGAAAAAAAAGTGTGTTTGTACTTATGAACACGTGTTAGAAGTTATACTTCTTTGGCGTAACATGATAAAAAATCTTTACAAAATTTATCTTTCGCCTTATTCTACGTTTGTAGAAAAAACGACACTAACAACAGAAAAAAAGTATTTAATATATTGAAAGTTTTAACACAAAGAAACAAAATGTTGACTATAGCCAACCTAAGGGTATCGGTATTTCGTTACGGTGTGCGCGCGCATCGTAAAAATTTACTCTCATCATTTTTCCCTAACGCACCAAAAGAAGTATAACTTCAAAAACAATGGAAATATAAATATATATATTTGGAAAGCTAGTATGTTTGTTTGTAATAAATACGTGATAAAATAGCTATCAGGAGTGGACGTAATTAATAAACTTGATATTATTATAACTCGATAACATAATGATGTCGTATACTGCGAACATTTAATCAACACTTGAAATATATACATTACATATGTATACAAAGTGTAGGCTTCTACAAGTTTAACATTTTCCATTAGTCATATTTAAATTGCAATTAATTTTAAATTTAAATTAAATGAATTAAATTTAAATTAACCATTTAATAGATATATGTTTACTTACCAAGGTTTCATCATATCCATCGCTCCAATTAAATCGTTGTTAAAGAATTTCCTTATCGCCACTTCGCAATCTTCAAACGCCAAATGTAAATCCATTGAATATCTGACAACAAGTATAATGTATGCGTAGATTTGTTATCTTTGTTATTTACATTTAAATTAATTATTTATAAGTGATAAACATTCGAATTATGTAATTAATAAATTAATAAAGTTTTATACTTACGATGGTTGCTCCTCTGGGGCATCCACAAATTCGTCCTGTAATGAATATCATATAATTACTATATCATCATAATACATTTGTTAAGAATTAACGTGTCTGTACTTTTTAGATTATTATAATAAGTAATAAAATACATTTCTATCACTTTTAGAAATGTGTGTTTGTCTGTATGTCTGTTTGTTTGTACACGTATCACTGCTAAAGTAGAACGACAATACCTCATAAAGCATATCCTCCAGAAACATTTAGTCTTTGTTTCATTAAAATCTCACTATATTTTATTCATTTCACTTCACATTTTCAATTATTACAATTCAAAATTTCACTTAATCAAAAGTTACTGTAATTTGAATCAGCTCGAGTTAAGTACAAGAAAAAAGTAGTTAAATAAATGTATTATGTAAATATATTCAATCTCCTACAAAAACGGGATGTTATATAATACTAACGGGCCGGGCGGACGTTGTCTTGCCTTGATAATAAAAAAATCTAAAATTCAACTGCAGCGCCACCTACCGGGTCCAATTGTGAATCTAAACCATTCTCGGATCTACTGGAACACGCACAGAAAATTTCATCAAAATCAATCTAGCCGTTTAGGAGGAGTTCAGTGACATACACACGCACAGAAGAAATTTATATATAAAGATATGTAAATAAATAATATCTAAGACACGGTAAATAAAAGACTGTTTTTTTAATTAAGTTCCACGGGGGCGGAGTCGCGGGGACAGCTAGTAATCAATATTATTGAAAGTATGGGATATTACAGTGACACATGGTACAAGACAATGATAACGCTAGAACTGTATCCTAATTTCACCAACGCAATAGTTGCTCTAGTTAAGTGAGTTCAAGGGATTGTTTCCAGGAGCCATGGTACTACTTATGTATCAAAAAGGGATAGACAACAATGGTGGGTAAATTTATATTATTCTAGCTGGCGCGGCAGACGTTATCCCAGCTTGTTATTAAAAAATCTTGACAAATTATATACCTAAACCTTCCTCATGAATACTACTGGTGAAAACCGCATCAAAATCAAAATCTTAATCTGTAATAGTTTTTGAGTTTATCGCGAACAGACAGACAGACAGACAGACGTGGCAGAGGACTTTGTTTTATAATATGAATAATATAATAACGTATTGCGGAAAGCAAATACGCATTTCTATAATTGGTCGACATAGTAACGGAACTGATGTTAAAACAGTGCAATCTAAAAACAATACGTCACTTCGGTCACCCAGCGAGATTTAAAATCTCGACCTACTCAAGAATCTCATGTTATAAGAAGTATTGTCTATGACAAAGATATATTACATATAGAATTTCTTGGAGAGACAGAAGCTATTTTAAAAGTGTAGATTCTAGCGATTACTCTTTGTAAAGTTTTCATTAGTACAATGTGGACAACAACGTGTCTAGAGCTTAAACGAGTTATTTAGGGATTATGTTTCCTACAAGGCCGAATTTGTGCTTTAAAAAGCAGATATAGTTCATTAAGTGTGAAAAATCGTCGTACTTTGTGCGAGTTTCCAAGGTGGAGCGGCGATGAGACTATGGAGTCGAGGTTGCTACGAATATTCACACTTAGAATATTGAGACTGGAGTTTATTTTATTCATAATATTGGTGGTGTGTTACCTGATATAGTTCGGTTATTGTGCACAAGTGAATTGGATGGGAAATAATACCACGGAACATAAATTGTGAGATGCCGCAAAAACTCCATGGAACAAGATGATAACAACAAGATGATGATGATGAAGAAGATGATGGAACAAGATAACAAGGGAGCCATATTGTTAGACCTCAATGCTCACAAGAAACTTAATATCATTAGCTATTCGACAATATCAGTAATAATCTAGAAGATTGGTCGCCAAAAAATATATATATTGAGACTGCAAGCATTGCAATTGAGACGTTATTTTCCTATCAGTGAAATCTTTACTCCTCGATATTATTATGATAAAGGCGATTATCGGTGCAAAAATTAAATTAGATAATTTTTAATATAAATTATTGTTTCTATGGGAATTGTATGGAAAAAAATTGTACGAAATCCTTTTGTAGCTATTATGTGTGAGATTATAATAAATATTGAAACATCAAAATCGGATGTCATTAATCATACGCCATATTTAAATCGCATCGTCATATTTTGTTTCATATATTTCGTGTTTTGGCTACGTGACATATGTTTATGACTTGCTTAATTCCAATGATATTATATCTAAAAACCTGTAGATACGTTACCTACATGATATTTTGACAAAACAAATGGCACGATAACGCACACATACGTAAAGTAATATTGTAATGCCACACCGTCTTAGATAAAATGTGGAAGTATGATGGCATATTCTCAATAGCGGAGGTGAAAAAGAAATAGTTATATGTTGCTTAGATACGGGCGGATTGACAGGGCAGCCGCAAAAAAATAAGCTAGTTAACCAAATTTTAACAAGGCGCTTATGACGTATGTACTGCTTTTTATAATATCATTAATTAATTCTATCAAATATAGAAGCGCGATACAGTGACACAAAATCTTACATCACTGCGACAATATTACACATATCACCTCCACACACGTGCACGCATACACGCTTACACATGCAAGTGGAAGGGTTTTATGTTTTTCCCTTATCAAACTGAAATAGTTTAGAATATTATTCGATACGAAATATATGTAAGGGGTGTTGAGATATGTATGCTTGGTACACATATATGTTTGAACAACTCATATATGTATGAATAGTTAGCTTAGCTTAGGTTAGCTCTGATAGGTCGCGAATTGCATGTATCAGGCAACAGCCAAAGCGGAGGTGTGCCGCGCACCTTTGAGCTAGTTGTCAAAATAAAATCGGTTGAGTGCTTTAAGCGCTCGCCTTAGTAGCCCGGTGAAGCTGTTAAGACCTAGCTTGGTCAATAGCGTAGTCAATTCGAAAAAAAAATCAAATAATGAAACTTATATAATAATCTGGTATTTGTGGTGGAATTTATTATTCAATCATAGGATCGCTATTAAAATGCGTAAATCAATGATTTTCTGGTAACTAGTTCCCTGGTCACGTGACTGCACCATTTACCACGTACTAAGTCAATAAATACCATTGGGTATAACTTCGTATTTAAAAAACTTAAATAAATTGTATGTACTAACAGCATCATCCAATGATTCTGTGACGTGTGAGTCACTATTGTTGCCAGCGCCAAATGGATCGTGTAGATGCGGAGGCACCAACGCAGGAACTGTCTCTTGACTAACGGCCATTTTTCTGTTTGAGAGAAAAAAAGATTATTGGAAGCAGAAACAACTGAATTCGTTATTAATTATTATCGCGTTCTATATTGTTAAGAATCATTCAGGTGATCCTACAAGAACAAAAAAAAAATCAATATTGGTCAATATATTCGGGAGAAGAATTTCTGAATATAATGTATGAAATTCCATAAAAGAAAATGATGTTTAAAAAATGTTGATCTGTAAACGTTAAACCAATAAGCTAATATGTAATTAATAATCACCGATTAATCAATCATTATTATTTGGCAAGATATATATACACATAGATAAAAAATTAAATGTTTTCTTATCTGTCCAGACTAAATGTCGATACGACGCTGATTTGAACAAGACTATTACAGGCAGATAAAGGGTATTATCAGTATTATTATTATTAGTATCTGTATTATTTTGGTTCATTACGCTTTTCCACCGAGCCTAAGTAGTAATGTTCAAATTGAATAGCGATAACCTAAATTAAAATAAAACGTTATATCATCATTATCATTATCATTACATAGTATAAAACAAAGTCCCCTACCGCGTCTGTCTGTCTGTTCGCGATAAACTCAAAAACTACTGAACGGATCTTTATGCGGTTTTCACCAGTGGATAAAGTGATTCACATTGGTATATAATTTGTCCAGGATTTCTTTATAATCAGGGCAGGACAGTCTGCCGGGCCCGCTTGTAATGAATAAAGAAGATAATGCAGATGCAAACGTAGTACTTACGATATAACGAGAACATTTTTACAAGAACTAAATCGGAGTTACCAGCTTGTTTGGTAGTAGAAATAAAACAAAAATGGCTTATAACAATGCACGCTACATATTATAAAACAAAGACCTCCGCCACGTCGTTCTGTTTGTCCGTTTGTTCGCGATAAACTCAAAAACTACTAAGCGGCATTTCGTGCGGTTTTCACCATTAGGTAAAGTGATCCATGAGGAAGGTTTAGGTATATAATTTATCAAAGTTTTTTTTTAATTATCTGGGTGGGACAACGTCCGATGCCGGGCGCTATAGATCCCAGATGCCATAGATCTGTTACACTTTAGCACCACCTGGGGAGTACGTGCATGGGAATGAGAGGTGCACTTCCCGTGGACGCGAGTAGGTTTAGATTTGTTTTTATAACTGTCTGGTTCATGACATGGTCGCGCATCAGCCGCCTTTGAGACTTTTAATGGTTTCAAAGTCCATAGACACAGGTGGTTAAATTTTGTATTATATATTTATTTTGTTGTTTTCATAATTTTCAACAAAAAAAAAAATGTTATTTTATTTTTGTCAACTTCGTCCTGAACCAATGAATCGAGGTACCGAAAATTGTAGCAGACGGGCGAGGATAAATCATGTAAGGCTTTTTCTTTTTCTTATCCCACGTAAGTAGGATCGCTACAACATGTTTTCCTTTTCCACTCTTCTCTGTCATATGTTATGTTAGTATTCACACCTTTTATACACATCATTTTTCACACAATCAATCTATATCTTTTTCGATCTCTCTTTATTCCTATAGCTATCCATCTTCACACTTAACACTTTTCTAGTTACATGACTTCCATCTTTTCTCATAACATACCCGTGCCATGTTAACCTATCACTCTGCAATTTCTCTGTTACTGGTGAATTTTTTTACTAACTCTCTCTGAAATACACTCCAGTTACACCACATTACCATTTCCATTACCATTCACATCTCTGCCACATCATTATCTCCCCGTAGTCCGGTGAAGCTTTTAAGACCTTGCATGGTCAATAGCGTAGTCAGTTCGAAAAAAAAATCATTATCATCATTACCCTTATCCCACTTAAGTAGGGTTGGCACAACATGTTTTCTTTTTCCACTCTCTCCTGTCAAATGTCAGTTCAGTATTCACACCTTTTACGCACATATCGTTTTTCACGCAGTCCATCCATACCTTTTTCGGTCTTCCTCTACTCGTATATCCGTCCACAAACATACTCAACGCTTTTCTAGTTACATGGTTTTCATCTCTCCTCATGACATGTCTATACCATGCCAACCTATTACTCCTCAACTTATCTGTCACCGGTGCTATTTTGGAACTTCCTCTGATATACTCCTTCTTAATTTTATCCATTCTAGTCACACCACACATCCACCTTAACATTGGCATCTCTGCCACATGTAATTTTCTCTCATCCGTCTCTTTCGTAGCCCAGGATAAATCCTGGTCCAAAGATCCATATGACACAACTGGCCTTATTATAGTTTTATACACCTTCCCCTTGAGTTTCAACGGCATTCGTGGCTCACAAACTACTCCAGACATCTTTTGCCGTTTCATATATTCTGCATTTATTCTATTCCTCACGTCCTCGTCTATGCCACCGTCGTTTTGGATCAAAGAACTGAGGTATCTAAAATTGTAGCAGGCTGGTAAGGGTTATTAAGGTTATATGACAAAATCTCGATGGACCTTCGAAAATGCAGAACAATTTTTCAGTTTTTTCCTACTAATTTTCACACCAATCTTCTCCAGTTTTATCGCCATTTCCTCAGCCAACTCTGGACCTCTGCAGCATTTTCTCCAATAAGAACAATATCATCGGCAAACAGCCTACACCAAAGTGCTTCCTCCTCTATACTGTTAATGCATCCGTAACAAGAACGAATAAATAAGAGCTTAAAATTGATCCGTGGTGCAAACCCTATTAAAAAATCTACACCCATATTGAAATTAACGGGAACTCCAACATAGGACCTAACGTATGTTTTGACTTATTGAAGTATGGATGTTTTTAAAAGTAGATGGATGGATGTGGCTGACTTTATTTTTTAATAAGATGTTACAAAAAGAAGCGATCTCAAAGGAATGGTGCAATAGCATAATAGTACCTATCTTTAAGAATAAGGGTGATGTGCAGGACGTAATAAAGCTCATGTCACACAGTATGAGGGTTTGGGAAAGACTGATAGCGAGACGAATAAGAGATGAGACTGAAGTGACTCAAAATCAATTTGGGTTTAAGCTTGAAAGAGCGACAACAGATACCATTCTCGCACTTCGGCAGCTGTGCGAAAAACACAGACGTGTACATAAGAACTTGCATATGGTGTTTGTTGATCTGGAGAAGGCATATGATATAGTACCCCGAGATGTTTTGTGATGGGCTTTGAAAAAGAAAAAAGTGCCTGGGAAGTACCTACAACTTATTCCTGGTACGTATAGTCAAGCCAAAACACACGTTAGGTCCGAAGCTGGAGTTACCGATGATTTCAATGTGGCTGTAGGTTTGCACCAGGGTTCAGCTTTGAGCCCTTATTTATTTCTTCTTGTTATGGATGCATTAACATCAGACATACAAGAGGACACACCTTGGTGTATGCTGTTTGCTGATGATATTGTTCTTATCGGAGAAGATGCTGCCGAGGTTCAGAGCAGGCTGGAAAAATGGCGAGAAAAACTGAAGAATGTTGGTTTGAAAATTAGTAGAAAAAAAACTGAACATTTGTTTTGCGACTTCGGTGGTACGTCTAGTTTTTCTCCTATAGCCTTGAATGATGTATCCTTACCAGCCTGCTCTAATTTTCGGTATCTCGGTTCATTGATACAAAGCGACGGTGGTATTGATAAGGACGTGAGGAATATAATAAATGCAGGATGGATGAAATGGCGAAATGTGTCTGGGGTAGCTTGTGACCCACGAATGCCTTTGAAATTCAAGGGGAAGGTTTATAAAACTATGATAACACCAGTCATCCTGTATGCATCTGAGTGCTGGGCTACGAAAGAGACGGATAAGAGAAAATGACATGTGGCAGAGATGCGAATGTTAAGGTGTATGTGTGGTGTGACTAGATTGGATAAAATTAAGAATGACTAAAGAGTATATCAGAGGAAGTTTGAAAATAGCACCAGTGACAGATAAGTTGAGGAGTAATAGATTAACATGGTATGGGCATGTCATGAGGAGAGATGAAAACCATGTAACTAGAAAAGTGTTGAGTATGTTTGTGGACGGATATACGGGTAGAGGAAGACCGAAAAAGGTATGGATGGGCTGCGTGAAACATGATATGTGCGTAAAAGGTGTGAATACTCAGATGACATTTGACAGGAAAATGGAAAAAGAAAACATGTTGTGCCGACCCTACTTAGGTGTGATAAGGGTAATGATGATGATGATGACTATTAACTACATATTTATAATTGTAGTATTACAGCTGTGCTTGTTTTGATTTCCAGATGACTATTAGTATTAGTAGAATCATTTTATACAGATTGATATCACCATTTCAGACAGCAAAATGTGTTTGTAAAATAAATAAATATTTTAGCTATGTTATTCTTCAAAATAAATACATCATCATGACAAAATTTGAAAGATAATTTAGATAAGATTAATTATATTCGATTCCGTTGTTAGATATAATAAATATTAGATGATTTAATCAGGAACTTATAAAAACTATACAAAATATAAATAATCAAGTTTATCTCATTCAAAAATAATTGCACTAATTTGCATATTGAATTCCAAATGAAACCATTTACCGGATCAAAATTTGTAAAATTCTTAAATTCATGCGAATTATCAAAAATATTTCATCTTATAATTTTACTAACACATTTCATTATCTTCTATATATCTTCTTCTTCTTCTATATATACAACTGAAGAGTTTGTTTGTTTGTTTGGTTGGAAGGACCTACTGATCCGATTTGAGAAAATCTTTTAGACAGCTCATTTGCCGAGAAAGACTTTAGGTCTATATATCATCACGCTAAGACCAATAGGAGTGGAGCGTCAATGAAAAATGTTTCAGAATCGGGCATTTTTTTCGTTTGGTTGCTTTCGCTGCGTGTGAGCGTTAGTATTATATATATATGTCGTCATGGTAACGTGGTGAGTTTCTATCGCAAACATTTTCAAAGATTATTTTGTGTTCCTAATCAAAAAGTTTATTCTACGTTAGTTTCATTTCCAATTTTTTATTTGCAATCTATTACGTATTATAGAAATAAAGTGTGTGTATGTAAAAATAAATAATAACTTTTTGACGAATGGATATAAAACTACAAATAACAAAAATAAATGTTTTTATATTATTATATTTTGTCTGTTTGTTTGTTTGTTCCGGGTAATCCCCAAAACGGCTGGACATATTTTAACAGGAATTTTACTGGCAGATTGCCGAAATTATAGCGGTTGATATATTCTATTTCATTTGTCCGCGGCTTCGTCCGCATATCTATTTTCAAAATGGTTGGACCGATTTTCACCGGATATTTCACTGGTAGATAGTAGACCTCATAAAAAGTCTTTTAGGTTTTTTATTAACCTTCGGCAGTAGTGGAAGATAACTAATTAATGAGCTATTTTAAGCTAGCGGGATCGGCGGACGTTGTCCCGCCTTGATAATAAAAAGAAAACCTAGACAAATTATACCTAAACCTCACCCATGAACTGTTCTACCTACTGGTGAAAATGGCAAGAAAATCCGTTCTGATTGATGAAAAAAAAATATTTTTTTACTGCAAGCAAGTGCGTGAGACGTGCGCTGTAATGGACTCTAAGAACAAATGTATGTAATTTGAATTATATTATCATTTTGGTCAATTTAGCGGCCATTTTGTTTTATTTACCGCTTTCGCATGGTCTACATAATTCAGTGTTTATAGCAACGTATAAGAATAACACAATTATATCGACAATACCCATATGTTATATCTATATAATAAAAAAATTAACACATTTTGTTCGATAATGTATAATTTATAATTTTCATTACTTTATTATATAGTGGTCTTATAAAACAAAATGGAAATTGAATGTAGATTAAGTTTAATTTTTACAGTATGTTAAGTGACGAAGGGGTACTGGGAAGACATTTATCGGCAATATATATAAGTTAGTTTTGATCTTCATTGGACAGTTTAGGTAATGCTGCGAACAGGTTCTAGTCTTATTTTAAAAAAAAACTCACATACCAACTGGGTATATGTTTGAGTATGTCCCTGGATAGTTTGAATTCACAACTGGAAGTCCTAGATGTCGCTGCAATCGGGTTTTAGGTTTTTTTAAAGATTATTTGCGTTTAATAATACAAGTAATAACCGATTTGGTGCAGACGAAGTTGCACGGGTCAGCTATTTAATTTATATAATTATATTTACCCGTGAATATGTTCTATTATATGAAGTCAGTGGGAAAGGTCTTTACGAGTGCAAAAGATAAAAACCTAGTGCTGTTTGTACCACAATGAAATAATGTTTCTGTTTATATTTGTTCTTCACGTTTTTAGTCGTATGACAATTACCCTGTTCCTAAGGTTCATAGCGTGATGTTGGCCTACATCTTCATCCCAGTTAAATTACGATATAAAATTTAATATATTATAATATCATTCAGCGCCATCTAGTGGTGAGTTAAGTGACAAAACCCGGTCTGTAAAACAAATTTACATGTTCCAAGTTTCATGCTTTCTTTTGTACTCTTTAGGTTTTAGCGTTTGACCACAATGTTAAAATCAAATCTTTCTGTAGGTGGTAGAGCCACGCTGAAGCTTCTACTGGTTTCAGCATGAATGGGTCGGCTCGTCCGGGTTACTACCACCGGACCCACAGTAACACCGACGTGAAGTAACAGTGCTTGCATTGTTGCGTTTCGTTCGGTCAGTGACAGCGCCGGAGAACCCCCTACTTCCCCAACCCCTCTCCCCCAAATACAGGTTGGCAACGCACTGGCGACTCCCCTGGTATCGCTAGTGTAATAGGCGGCGGTGATCACTTACCATCAGGTGACCCGCCTGTTCGTTTGCCCCCTATAATATAAAGAAAAAAAACTCATCTGATGTTAAATGACAACGTGGTACAAGATGGTGAACATGCTAAACCTAGAGAGGATTGGCTCTCAAATGCAGCTACCGGAACACACCAACAAGTACTTGGCGACAAACTTTCAATTTGAGGGTAATAAATAGCTAAGGCAAACTTAGAAAAAAACCCTTTTTTTTAACGTTGGTAAATCTAAAAACCCCATTGTATATATACCCTCTTCTGCCGTAATGGAGTGACACGGGTTCTAACGAGTAAGCACACATGTCACTCCGGCAGCCGGCTATAGTTTGACCACGATGTTTCCCTTCAACGGTAGCTCCGATTCGGATGCAAGGATTCGAAACTACGTCCATCGACGCTGTGTCCGAACACATTATTAATTCATTCATCATCGCCATTGCTATTGGACAAACGGTTTTCATGTTTGCCGACCTCAGATATTGTACAAATGCATTACTCACCAACCACCCGCGACCGGCTTGTTATACCGAAGCTAGAAAATTCCTTTATAAGGAAACTACAATCAAAATAAATTATAATCGTTCAGATACACTGTACGACCCTACAGCTGGAACAAAACTAACGACCGGGATAACTAGACGGACTAGATAGGTATGAAGAATGCTGAGTTCGTAAGAAAGAAGGTGAATAATAGGTTGTATTGTCCGCGCTAAGACGAGACGTGGTTGGCAAGAAATTTGAAGAATGGAATAGCAGGAGTATATTGCTGTCGCACTCTGTGTAATAGTTCAGACAAACTAGTAGTTCCTGAGATTAGTGCGTTCAAGCAAGAAAAGTAACATGACTGACGTTCTTAAGGTCTGATGGTGTTAACTAACATGCAAGAAGCGTAAGCCGTTCTGATTCAATCCTCATGAAGAGATCCCTATTAACGAGTGTCCGTAGGGATCGTCTACTAATTACGTGAGGTATTTTTAAGATTCTTTGAGACCCTTTATCCCAGTTGTGAGCTGTCGTGAGATTTGTCTCGATCCCTCTCGCCCCTCCCATAATGTCACGTGAGATCTTTTAGAACTTGTATATTGAGTATATATGCGTTTGATTTATTTAAAAAAAAAAACAATATATTTTTACTTTTTTAGTATTATTAAATTCAGTTATAATTATTGTACATTTTGAAATATCAATACTAAACGACTTTACATCTATTAATGGATTTTAATATATAGAAGAATTGCGTCACATTTCGTCATATTTCAAACTAGAAATATGTTAATATATTTAAAAAAAAAACAGGAAACCAAAATAACAGTCCACTTAAATTTATCGGTGATATATACCGCGTGCATACAAGATTCCATTACTAGTAGCATTGCCTATTCCAGTGACCTCGACTTTATCGGTCAGGCAGGAGTTGCGTATATATGTACATAAAAGCAACTTGAATTTTAACGATCATATACATACATTAGCTTTTATTTTTAATTAGCTATGCCTGCGGTTCCGCATTCGGTTTTCTTATAATTTGATGCTATAACTATTTTTGAGTTTTTGCAAAATGAAAATAATCTCCTTCCCACACATACCATAGCAATTTTCGGGTTTGGATGTACTTTTCTATAATAACGAATTTTTTAGCATTTTTGGCGGGTTATTCGATTGTCATTCATAATTTTCTCCATTTTTCTAATATTTGTGGTGTTTTACATAATATAGTTTGGTTATAATGCACAATTGGGGATTATACCAAGGAGCATGGACTCTGCCTTGCCATAAAAACTCCCCGGAAAGTTCTAACAAGACGGTCACCATCTTGTTAGTTCATTGAAATGATCGCAAGAAACTTCTAATATCATTACCTACTCGACAGTGGCAGTAATAAATCTACAAGAAGATCGGTTGCCGAAAGAAAACAGATGAACTTTTAATGACAGAAGTATTGCTATTAACTAATGGTGGGCATTTAGTGTAGAGCGAGATAAAGCAAGGTTTTAAAAAGAAGCGACAAGAGCTGACTGAGATTTAACGTGGCAGTGGGGCAAGGTGCTTATTGTTACGTCATTGGAACATAATTTAAACCTCGATTTATTTAATTATCCGTTCTAAGATTAATATAACAATGGTCACGAGATTGTTAATTTTTTGGGCAAACTCGCCAATTACTAGAAACACCGGTTACACACAGCCAAATAAAACTAGTGTTGCCCAAACGTAAGACCAAGACGATACTTGGCTTAGTCTTGGTATTGGTCTTGGAAGTTTTGCAATTACCTATTAGCCTTAAACAGGTTAGATCAGACCTTACAACAGTGCAACAAATAGGTACATTTTGAGGTTATATTGATATCGACATAGTAAAGTTCAGTCAAATAAACATATAGATACTAGGAGACCGGAGGAGGGGTATTTTAACATGGTAAAAAGCTATCCTTGGGTTTTAAAGTATCTCCATGTTAAATCTCATACAAGTCGGTTCAGCGGTTTATCCGTAAAAACCGAACAGAATTTCAGATTTTCTAATATATATCAGTACTAGCTTTTAACCGTGACTTCGTTCGCGTTAACTTAAGATTCATTCAGATCCAAAATGATAATAATAACTTTATTATCAATACACTAACTTATGTCCGCGACTTCTTCCGCGTGGAATAGGTACTTTGGGTTAAAGTTAACACGTAGCAGAAGCGCTCAAGAGAAAAACGCCCGATTTTGAAACATTCTTCATTAGTGCTCCGCTCCTATTGGTCTTGGCGCGATGATATATAGCCTATAGGCATCCTCGATAAATGAGCTATCTAACACCGAAAGAATTCAAATCGGATTGTTAGTTAGTGTAACCCTCCAGCTTTATAATGTAAGTATAGATTACTAGCTCCCGCCCGCGACTTCGTCCGCGTGGAATAGTTAATTTGAGATAACGCTAACACGCAGCGGAAGTTCTCAAATAGGAAAAACACCCCGATTTTGAAACGTTCTTCTTTGGTGCTCCTCTCCTATTGGTATTAGCGTGATGATATAACCTTCCTCGATAAATAAGCTATCTAAAGCTGAAAGAATCGGACCAGTAGTTCCTGAGATTAGCGCGTCCTACCAAACAAACCCACCAGCTTTATAATATTAGTATAACCTTCCTCGATAAATTAGCTATATAACACTGAAATAATTTTTCAAATCGGACGAGTAGTTCCAGAGACTACCCTCTACAACGTCACGAACTTTACCTCTTTGAAATGTTAGTATACACTACTCTTTTCTGCAATTTAACTCGAGCCGTCATTCAAATTATAATAACTTTTAATAGAGTGGACCGATTTTAATATAACAAAAACTAAGTTGTTCACAAAGATATGATTTATAATTATCTTGAGGTTTTATTGTGAACTTTAGCAGTGATGCGTGTTCAAACTAACAGACAGAGAGACAGACATTTCTAAAAATGATTGAAACGTATTTTATTCTTTATTCCTAGACACCTGCATAATTTTTTTTAACAAAAATCGAAAAAGTACAAACTTGTGGGGATTTAAATTCTTGCTATATGTATAGATGTGTTATTTCCCCGTGACAGTGTGATGTTTAATGACAAATAGCCCGCGTTATTATCTTGTATAAGCTGTAATACGATAAAATAAATCAATCCGCTGGTCAATAATTAATTGTCTTGTTATATGTCTTTATGACGTGTTTAATTCAAACTGTTACATTAATAATATTAGTACGATGGATATGTAAATGGACTTTTTGATGTGAGTAGAAGCAAGGCCTCTGTGTAATAGAGCAACTTAAGTAGGTACAAATAAAGATTGTATTTCCATGAATAAATACCTAAATTATCTTCGCATTTCAATAAATTATACAAGTACACAAAGGTAAACAAACAGCAGTTGATACAAACAAAAAATTAATTCCTTAAACGATTTAATACAGTTATAAAAAAAAAAAACTTGAAATATCTCCACTTAATGTTGTTTTTTTTTAACAAGAATAAATATTTATGATTTCTTAATAGTAGATATTTCCTTAAGTATTTAGCCTGAAGTGTTTCTATTTTTAATTTTTATTTTAACCCTTTTATATTTGCGCAATTTTTTGAACTTTAATTTTGGCAATCAATCTTCCAGATTATTCCTGCCATTGTCGAGTACTTATTAATATTCCAATCGTCCAGTGATTATTTCCATGTCAATGTTAAGTTCATGTTCAATAAACCATCTGTATTACATAAAACACCACCAAGATTATGAATAAAATATAAAATCCACTACATGACAGACTAAAATCCCGCCAAAAACCCCTATATTTGCGCAATTTACAGATAGCAATTTGGGGAACAGAAATTATTTCAAAAAACTCATTAAATTTGCATTTAGATCTTAGAGTGTCCGGATAGGATTCTAGAATTCTCACTATTCCGATTAGAACTATTTGAATCTTCGTCACTCATATTCAATTTATACTTATTCATTCATTAACCTGACAATTTTTTTTATTATCTAGACTCGAAGCGAAGCTCTATTACTGGATATAAATGAATCCTCTTTAGCAGACTGGCTGAATCGTTTCCGTATATTGTAAATAGAATATATCATTCAAACAATTGAACGATGGCATATGTGTATAAACACCATATATGGAGTTAGAAATAAGGTTTTACGCATTTCGAGTTTTATTGTTACGGCGTCCAAGTCAGTCTAGACTCCTAACATAGTGAGCCTTAGGCTCCTACACTCGTATTTATTTGCACACGCCGAAATATGGATAAAGGAGAGTTGAGAATTCTTTGATAAATACAAGCATTATATTAGATGCAAAGTCATACACTGACTTTTCGGAAGATTAAAAAAAAACAGAAGTGTCACCATCTATTCTGTGCCTACTTGTCTAAAAATAAAATAATACATATTATAGATAAGTCCGCATCATACTCTTTGGCCGCTCTGAACTTAGCTTTAAGTTCGATCTTGCGCATAGTACAGTCAAGAGGTTAATACAAAACAGATTCAAAATATTATAGGAATTTTACATTTACACTTATTAATCTTTGAGTTAATTACCGATTACAATATATTAGATTTTTATGAATTATTTTTCAAGTGGATATTTGCCTATTACATTAAGTAATAAGAATGTTGCAGTATAACGACCACCTTGCTACTTTCAGAAGATTTTGTATATGAAATGAAAGTTTGATTCTGATTATTGGGGGCGGCCGCCTGTCAATATGGCGACACCACTCGCCCTCGTACGTCACCGGCCCGCGGTTAGGCGGGGTGAGGTGGAAATGAGGTGAGACGTGAGGCGAGGCGACGTTCCCCGGCGATGGGCGGGCGTAGAACTCTCGAAGGTGGTAGCGAGAGCGCCGGTAGCCCGCCTCGGTGGCGACAGTCGGATGCCGGTGATGTCTTGAAGGTGCCTCGGTGATGTGCAATGATGCACGAGTCAGCCGATGAAGGTGGTGGATTACGAAGCGGAGGTCGGGGTGGTCGCAAGAAAACACCGTGGTTCTCGTATAATGACCGCGTCCCCGAGCCAACAGAGCACTACTACTGACGATGAAGACTTCTCGATTAACTATTCAATATTGTCGCGATGAACTATGCGATGAAAACTACTCTATGATACTCAATAAGATGCGCGATCAGACTACTCTATGTTACTCAATAAGATGCGCGATCAGACTACTCTATGTTTCTATGATGCCTTGTGCAATGGAACTACGATGTTACTGTGAATCTATGTGCAATCAAACTACTCTATGTTACTACGATGCCTTGTGCAATCAAACTACGTTGTTATCTCAATGAGATGTGCTATCAAACTACGATCTATGTACCGCGCGGACGTGCTTATAAGCAAATCGGGCCGGCGACTAACGGTACCCCGCCGTCGTGACTCTATACGTTGGCTCGGATATCGCGTTCCTATTTATTTATCATATTTTTATATATCAAATATCTATAATATCAATTTCTTATCATCTATTTGCATGCAATCTATACTATAAAATTTACATCTTATATCTATCTTACATATGAATAAAGCTATCTCTATATTAAGCGCCGGTTTGCACTAAACTCTATATTCTATTCTATAATTCTATATAACTCTATAATAATCTTATTACATAAACCTTAACTTATATTCATATGTAAATCTATTTTCAGTGTGTTATTTACATCGATCTGTATAGGGTGACATAATTAATCTCTATATATATTCACATTCACATTCACTCTATATATTACATATCGTTACGTTATGTTCGCCAGTAATACATATATATTCCTTGTTATAATATTAATTTCATTCATATTTTATTTCACAACGATACATAATAAAATTAGAAATTTCTGTTTACAACGCCGTTGCGTGAGAACCTGTAGGTTCTTTACTGTAAAAGCCATAAAATCCCGTTGGAGTTACATCTTTCGACAATTGTTTGTACAATTACCCTAAAATAAAATATATTGCTTTATTGGGCTCGTTCGGATACCGTAACGTAACAAATATTATCAACGGACTCTATTCAAGTATATTGCTTTATTCAAAGGCAAAATCTAGTATCTAGTAGTATCTAGGAAATAGTATTACAAAGGGCAGCCGGCATAAAATTTCTTGTCCATATAATAATTATTAAATCTCTTAAAAACCGTTGTAATTACTAAAATCCTGAGATAAAAGACATCCGTTACGAGTAACCGTTGTAAAATTTGTACCTCTATAACCATTACGTTTTAGATGTGCTATTTATAGTAATAGGGAGTGAATTATGGATGTAGAGAAAGATTTGTAGAATTATTGAATATAAATTGCAGTATGTATTGATTTATAGAATGATGTGTGTATCGATTTATACAATATGTGAATTATAGGTAGAATCGTATATATTAATAGATAAATAGGGACTTATGCATACATAGAATTACTGAATTATGGATTATATAGAATTGTGTGTTAGTATAGGGTGATTTATAGATTACATTCGCATTAAGTAGGGAATTACATAATAGAATAGATTAAAATTATGTCGTATGGAATATATAACGTGTGTGGATACACACATCATTCTATAAATCAATACATACTGCAATTTATATTCAATAATTCTACAAATCTTTCTCTATATCCATAATTCACTCCCTATTACTATAAATAGTACATCTATAATTCAATATTCAATAACTCGATACACACGTAACATACCTACAATTCTATATCTCTATTCTATTATAATCGCGTGAATTATCTAAAAATCTATATTAAATGTCTATAAATCTATATCTATGCTCTCTCTATAAAATATCAATAAATCTATGTATAAAACTATTTATAAGTTACTCATCGTGTGCGTCGCCAACATTGATAGTAACGTCTTGTCAACGGTTTGACAGTTAGTTTACGAAAACCTGTTTATATAAATTGAACATACATATAACATATTTGCAAAGAATTAGAAGTAAACATGAACAGACAGTAAAAATTTATTCATTACTGTGGTAATAAAATAACAGTAGAAACTAGAAATGGATAATATTAACGGAACAATAGTGTAACAGACAAAGTTAGAAAATTAACAGTTCGTGACATCATGTATTTGTCGGTTATAATTAATTTCAAATAACATTTAATCACCTGGTTGGTGAGTTTTGGGTGACCGCGTACTTTAAGTGAATGATCCCCTTATGCAGTATTTGTTTCTATCTGTAGAATATAACTTATAGCATATATTTACAATACCGTTATTGTAAATAAAATACATTCGTAATAAATAAATAGTTTGTAATAAACAACGCCTCCCATAGAAACATCATTTTTCAAAATGGGCTTCTAATAATAACAAATACAAACAAGAAATGGAAAGGAACGAGAATAGCAAGAACACGTAATTAACAACAACAAAACTATTTTGAATGCGACTGTACTGCAACTAATGATGACAGGACACGTGTCAACGGGAGTAATAGGAGGTGAGGTCCGCGCGCGGGCAAGCCTGCTCCCCTTTCACCTCAGCTTTCGTCCCGCTGGTACCTAAATTTGTGTTCTGCGCATCTTCTTCAGAGCGGTTAACAATTTGACGTGGACTAGTGTATGACGATCCTCATTTGAATGGAATTAATCTATATCAATTATTAAATTATACTTGCCTAGTTGCATAGCCTGCTGTATTTATTATCATACTAGCTATATAGAGTACGATAGAAGTAGATACATAGTAAATGTTTGTACAGTTCAATATAAAGGTATAGTAATTATGTGTTATTACTAGTGTTTTCTCGCGGTTTCTCACACGTTATTATTGATTTAACCTATCCCTAGATAATAGACAGACAAAGCTATACCTAGACAAAGGTATCCTGGACATATTTTATGGTATATGCTTTTAAGTCACAGTTATCGCTAGTAATACATCTCGAGAATGAAGTAAATATTAAATCTAAAATGTCATCATAAAATGTTAACATTTATTATAATTATTTTAGTAGTCATAAAATAACTTTCTCTGTCCATAGTAAAATAATTACGCGTTTGAACTTTTCGTTTAGTTGCAGAAATGTAAGAAGACTTATGTTGAAATGACTTTATAAATGACACAATGATATTTTACTAGTCGTTTTGTAAATTATAATGATACTAGCGGGTCCGGCTGACGTTGTCCCGCCCTGATTAAAAATAAATCCTTGAGAAATTATATACCACAACGTTCCTCATGAATCGCTTTATCCACTGGCAACCGCAAGCAAATTCGTTCGGTAGTTTTTGAGTTTATCGCGCACAGACAGACGGACAGACGCGGTAGGGGACTTTATTTTATACTATGTAATGATGACAAGTTAAGGAAAAACTTTGTATCTTTTTTATGACAATAGTTTAACTTATAATATTCGTTTAGATCAAGTATTGCAAACTAAATTAGGAACAGTTCCCGTAGACCTTCGGGTTTGTATTTTTTTTGTTTTCGAACTGAATATGCTATTGACCTGGCAAGGTCTTTACAGCTTCACCGGACTACCCTTCGGGTTTGTAATTTTGTATGTTTGTTCAACCCTGTTGAATGACAATACACGAAAATGAAATAATTTAGCGTGATAAATATCGAGTCGCCATAGTCTTTGAAAAAAATAAATTCGGTTAGGTTTTTAGTGCAAAAGTTTGTTTTTAAAAATATTCTTTAGAACGAAGTTCCTTATCGCACGGTACGAAGAAGACGCTTATGAGCGCCAAAGCTACCACCGGTTCGGAAAACAACACAGTTAACGAGAAGAACCGGCAAGAAACTCGATCTGGTTTATCTTTTCATGTTATATATTTTTACATTTGTTATTAGTGGATCAAATTGGTCATTCCATGCTTCAGGCTCACTAAGTCCAAAAACAGATTTTTTTTAATAGTGTTTTATAACAAAGTCCCAAAACATATTACCGACTTGCCAGATAGTGAGTTCAAGAACTATGTCAAGCGGGTTTTAATATCTAAAGGCTATCTTTATATATAAATTTCTTCTGTGCGTGTGTATCACTGAACTCCTTCTAAACGGCTGGACAGATTTTAATAAAACTTTGTGTGCGTGTTCCAGTGATCCGAGAATGGTTTAGATTCACAATTGGACCCGGTAGGTGGCGTTGCGGTTGACTTTTAGGATTTTTTTTATTATTAAGGCAGGACACCGTCCGCCAGGTCCGCTAGTTATATTATATTATTATAGGGTGGATCAATATATGAACGATTGTGACGTCTGGAAATGACGCCCCTCTCTGTACATCCACTAATAACAAATGTAAAAATATATAACATGAAAAGATAAACCAGATCGAGTTTCTTGCCGGTTCTTCTCGTTAACTGTGTTGTTTTCCGAACCGGTGGTAGCTTTGGCGCTCATAAGCGTCTTCTTCGTACCGTGCGATAAGGAACTTCGTTCTAAAGAATATTTTTAAAAACAAACTTTTGCACTAAAAACCTAACCGAATTTATTTTTTTCAAAGACTATGGCGACTCGATATTTATCACGCTAAATTATTTCATTTTCGTGTATTGTCATTCAACAGGGTTGAACAAACATACAAAATTACAAACCCGAAGGGTAGTCCGGTGAAGCTGTAAAGACCTTGCCAGGTCAATAGCATATTCAGTTCGAAAACAAAAAAAATACAAACCCGAAGGTCTACGGGAACTGTTCCTAATTTAGTTTGCAATACTTGATCTAAACGAATATTATAAGTTAAACTATTGTCATAAAAAAGATACAAAGTTTTTCCTTAACTTGTCATCATTACATAGTATAAAATAAAGTCCCCTACCGCGTCTCTGTGGAAGTAAGCGAAGTAGACAACCCTAGCAGTGGCAATATCTGTTAGCTGGCGAATCTTTCTAACTGCGAATGCAGCAGAACTTAGTCTTCCCGCCAATTTTTTCACTTGAGGACCCCGTTGTAATTTCAAATCAAGTGTAATACCCAAGAACACAGTATTGACAACTAAGCCTAGATTCCCATCGATCTCGATTCTACTATAAGTAAACGGAACATTAGGGAAGGGGGTAATTTATATATTTAAATAGTAGCTGACTGAGCGTTGCTGTAGCTCAGTTATTTAAAAAGAAATTAAAAAGTACATATATATACATATAACACTCGGGGTTACAGTTGTCTATCAACAAACTAACTTAAAGCGCTATTTGTTCTAAACTGATGAAAATTACAATAACGAACATTGACAAACATTTAATTTGAAATTAAAAAAATATTGAAGCCATTAATCGACATATAAATCGAATCGAAATATAAGTTGGACCAAATTATCATTTATATATACCAAGAACAAAAACGGTACTAAAATAGAACCCTGTGGGACGCTAATTCGAGTCAGTGATCCCGTTGACGTAATCCCATCTACACTAACTTTGAGACAAAGATCTTCTAAATAGGAGACCAGAAGGTCGAGAGAAGCTCCACAGACACCATAGTGTTTTAATTTCAAAATAAAGGTACTATGGTCAACGTAGTCAAGAGCTTTAGACAGATTACAAAACACACCACCTGCATCCAGCGATCCCTCCCAAGCTCGAAAAATATGACTTAGTAACGTTGCACCAGCGTCAGTAGTTGATTTTGTGAAACCAAACTGTCGACCATCCAGAACCTTTTGCGCTTTAAAATATCCTAATAATTGTTTAAGCATAACCTTAAGGGTATCATCATCTACTTCATCATCCAATAACTGCTGAATAAGTTTTTACTAGCTGTCACCCATAAAAACTGAGGGAAGAGTGGCGATGTCGCCCGGTCGCCTTCGCTAACATCGGAAAGCTAGCGGTCGCCTTGCGACTTGCGACCATGGTTGCGTAGTTGAATGGTCGCAGTCACGCGTCGCGTTCGCTTAGATCCGAATGCTACCTTTAGAAATTTCCAGAGAGTTTTTGTGGCAAGTCAGAGTCCATAACTCCGTGATATTATTTCCCATCCACTTGTGCACACTTGTGTAAACTATATTACGTAAGATATCACCAATGTTACAAAATATAGAACCAAATAACACAAGATTATGAATTTCAAATATAAAATCCACTACAAGACGTTCTAAGGTCCCGTCAAAAACTTTTATATTAACTTATGTAAACACATTACACGCGTGGAGTAGTGTTAAGTTAAACTTTATATAGAAACGGAATGTAGAATTATAGAATTTACATATGTCTTACAAATGCTTAAAACAAAATAAAATATAAAATATTTACGTTCACACTGAATATTAAAAACATAAAAATCAAAGACACGTATTAGTTTGTAGTTAAATAGTCGCTCTGAGGATTATGTATAATCTCGAATATATATTTTCCTATTTTTAAAACATACCTATTTATAAAATAAATCGAAAATTAATGCATATACCGTATTTGTATACGCCCACAGTTGACGTAATAGAACAAAATTAATTAAAGTTATCAGAAATGATTATAAACGAGATGACAAAATAACCAGAATGAAATTATGAATTACGGTCGAATTAGACCGCTGAACGAGCGTTTGTCTTAATAAATATGTGATATTTATCAAAAATAATGTTAAATTATTTTCCGTTTTAAGCTTTTTATTTATTGCTGATTTATAACAAAATATATGTTATGGATCACGGGAAAGGTATACTATAATATATACTATGTATATACAAGATATTACAATGATAGCTCGAGGCATATAGTGCACTACATCTGGGGTAATTATAGAAAATAATAAATTGAAAAATAAGTCAAAGTCTAATATTGGGATGATGTTATGGCATGGGGTTTGATTTTCTCTGGCCGGCCAGATTACATACCACTTTCATGTTAGAAATCTATTAAAAAGCACCTCTATAGATGTGTTAATCGATTGAAACTATAATTAATAGGTAATTCCTCGTTAGGTTTAAACGTGCTATCGTCAAAGTCATCATACGATGGCGTATGAAATTATAGACAGATCTATACCGCGAAAATCGATTTATATTTATTTTGTTTTATTGAGACAATTCAATGTCACTTCCATCTCTGTTGTAAGTTACATTGTAATAACTGTGTACTGATAACTGGTACAAGTCTCAGATACTTTATATACGTACGTTGCTGGAGATTTTAGAGAAAGCTGCCTTAAGCCAGTGTCCGCCAAAGACTTTCACTTGGCATACAAGTCTCCATTGAATCGGATATATGTGAATATGAATGAAACGGTCATTTCATTTACGCACCACAACAACACAAATTATCTGACATTTCATCTTATACTGCATACATACATATCTTAATTCGTGAGACCACACCCCTGATATACATGTTTGCTTCACTAATTTGTATATGTATGATTAGCTTAACTAGTTTAGCTTAGTAAGGTTCCCGTTGTTGCATCCAAGGCAACAACCCGAGCAAAGATTCGGTCACGCTGGCACTCTTGAGTTTATTGCCAAGCGGGTGAATGCCATAAACGCTCGTCCCAATAGTCCGGTGAAACTGTACTCCATAGTTGACACAAAATATCTAGTAGAACGGGTGCAATGTACTAAATTTAACGTCACAAAAATTCAATCGATAAAACAGAAATAAAATTCGTAATAAACTGACGTGAAGTAACAGTGCTTGCATTGTTGCATTTCGTTTCGTCATTAAGAGTGCTGGAGGCCCACCTTCCCTCTCCCGCTCCCCAAACACAGGTTGGCAACGCATTTGCGACTCCCCTGGTGTTGCTGGTGTCTATGGACGGCGGTGATCACTACAACACACACAACATAGCAACACCAGGGGAGTCACAAGTTCGTTGTCTTGGAGGAAAGAGGAGTAAGGGAAGGGGGAAGGGGAGGTGAGGTGGGCCTCCGGCGCTCTCACTAACCGAACGAAACGCAACAATGCAAGCACTGTTACTTCACGTCGGTTTTCTGTGAGAGGGTGGTACTACCCCGGGTGAGCCGGCCCATTGCTGCTAAACCATTAATAGCTTCAGCGTAGCTATAGCACCTGCAACCTACAACTACCAACGAACCACCTACAACCTTAACATCGGGTGACCCACCTGTTCGTTTGCCTTGTATGATATTAAAAAAAAAAGGTATATATCGGAATGTTCACAGAAAGTTTAAATTAAATGTAGCCTTTAGCGAACTAATAATTTAGTATAGAAGCTGGCCCTGGGTTACCATTGAGAATTGGGATGCGGTGCATAAGTAGTTGCTTTTTTTATGTCATATGTGGCAAACGAGGTGGGTCACCTGATGCTAAGTGATCACCACCGTCCATGGATAATAACAACACCAGAGGAGTCGCAAGTGCGTTGCCACCCTTTGGGGGGAAAGGTTAGGGGAGGGAGAGGAGAGAGGAAAGCGGAGGGGAGGTGGGCCTCTGGCGCTCTCACTGACCGAACGAAACGCAACAATGCAAGAACTGTTACTTCACGTCGGTTTTCTATGAGAGTATGGTAGTCCCCCGGGCGAGCCGACCCATTCATGCTGAAACCAATAATAGTTTCAGCGAGACTCTACCACCATTAACCATTGTGGTTGCCGTATGCTCATGTATGAGATACCGACGTAGGAACTTTTCATTCGTTGGGTGATTTAATTTAATTTAATTTTGATAGCGTCATGGATATACGTTAGCGTGCAGCATGCAGGTACAATGCGCAACCGTGTACATTTTTATTCTACTTTGAAAGTTTTTTATCAACCTAGTTTTCGTAATCGTATAATATTTCGGCAACCGACAGACATACCTACTCGTTTTTGAACTAAAATCTTTCTATGTATGACGTAAAAAAAGCCATTTTTGAATTAAACATGTCGGTCAGTTTTTCAAACTGTAGTGATGTTAGCTTTAAATGTTATATTTAGTTGATTTTTGATTTAATGTTTCACTCTACACGTTTTTTTTTATAAATTGAAATATTTGGAAACATTAAATGCCGAAATTTGCATCTCTTGTGGAAATCTGTTTTAGTATTAACTTAATATTTTCAAATTGTAAACGCGAGCATAAATAAATGTTTTTGCATTTATTTTTGTAATTTAATCATTTATGCGTAATAATTCAATTCAAGGATTTTTTTTTAAATATTAGAATGTTTTCGTTGTATATAAATTACACAATTAGAGTTTATAAATCCTCGATTATACACACAGATTAATTACATATGTATCATATAAAAATGCAGATTCGGTACACGGAACATGACAATATCGCCAATATAGCAAAGCCAATTTCAAAACCTTTTTTTACGAAACCAAACTTCCCACACTGACAGTTCACTCACTACACTACACTCAGTGTGTGTTTTTTATTATGTTGCCCTGTTTATTACACACGGTACTGTGGATCGTAAAAATTAAAAAAAAGAACACGGAATGTATATATTTTATTGATAAGAAGGATATTTTAATATATAATTTCTTGTTATTAATTACTGGCCACTAGGAACACAAAACTGCAAAATTGTTGCTAAGTTACAAATTAATTGTTTTCTCCGATTTAAGGGTAAAGCCTAATGGCAAAGCATTGGAGAGATCACTTTCTTTATAAATTGGTTACTGTGCAACCAAAAGGAGAACAATTTTTGTCAAAACTTTTTTTTATGTCATAGGAGGCAAACGAACAGGTACCCACCTGATGTTATATGATGACCCCCGTCCATGGACATTAATAATACCAGGGGAGTCGCAAGTATGTGGCTAGCCTGTATTTGAGGATTGGGGAGAATGGGAGGAGGGGAGAGGAGAGGGGTGGCGGGCCTCCGGCGCTTTCACTGATCGAACGAAACGTAATAATGCAACTACTGTTACTTCATGTCGGTTTTCTGCGATAGGGTGGTGCTACACAGGGCGAGCCGACCCATCATGCTGGAAGCGGTAATAACTTCCGCGTGGATCTGCCACCTACACAATGTTTCCCTTCAACAGTAGCTCAGACTCAGATGCAAGGATTCGAAACTAGGTCCATCGACGCTGTGTCCGAACACATTATTAATGGCATCGCCATTGCTATTGGACAAACGGTTTTTAAGATAGATAGAGATTGATACAAGAGTACTTACAGATTTGAGGAATAGTCATATAAAGGCTAAGAAACCCAAAAATGACGCCACAGATCACCCCCGATCACGCACACACTACACACAAGTAGGTACACATATGGTGGAAGGGTTTATATTTTTTCCCTTATCGAACTTAGTTAACTACTAAACATACTTTAGCTTAATTTAGTTATGCGATACGAAGTACATGTATGGCTTACTGAGGTACACATGCTTGGTTAGAATCGCGTAACAAGGCAACAACCTAAGCCTAGGTGTGCCATGCATCCTTGAGCTGGTTGTCAAATAAAATCGTCTGAGTGCCTTAAACGCTCGCCTTAGTAGCCCGGTAAAGCTCTAAAGGCCTATCAGGCAAATAGCTAACTCGGTTGGGAAAAAAGGACGCTAACAATCAAATAAAACGCAATCAAGCCGTATCGAGCTCGAAAGAGAACATCATGCATTGACAATATCCCGTAAATATAGAATGTTTCCAAAACTTTGGTAGAACAATAAATAGAATAAATCCACCCTATAATAGCCTTTTGACAATAAAACCCGCTTGACATGTTGCTTAAATTTAATCTGGCAAAGCAGTTACTGGTTTTACTGAGTCTGAAACATGGGATGACCAGTTTGTCAGAGTCTGTAGTATAACAGAGGCTATATTACGCAAGATTCGTTCAATATTGCGCAATATATAGACATATAACACAAGACTATGAATAAAAAAAAACACTACCTGACAGAATGGAATCCCACCAAAAACGGTACGTAATTTTTTATTGATCACAAACTTTAATAGTTTTGCGAGATACGTTGAAATATTGTAAGGTAATTTCAAACATATGCGATACTTTATTCACTAGCTATATAAATATTTAAAATGAAGATTGTTTTTGTTTCGTCATTTATGTGTGTATGTTGATTTGATCAAGATCTGCCAATACTAAAAGAACTGGTGATATGTTCCAATACTAAAGTTAGGAAAGTCCTGAATTGTACTATTGAAAATAAAAATCTAATGTTGCCGCTAATCTTTCTTTGAAGTGGAACATCTTATGAGAGGATTTTCAAATTCTGATCCGCAACGTCTTTGTGTGACGAAAAGTGATGTGATAGAGTGTCGGATAGAGTGTTAAAAACACCGGCAATCGTCCGATCACCGAAGTTAAGCAACGTTGGACGCGGTTAGATGGGAACCCTTGGATGGGTGATCGCCTGGGAAGACCGCGTGACGATGGCTTTTTGTTGTATTTTTTTTTAATTTCAATACCAAATTTTCACTTATATCGTGTGACACTAGATCACACCCCGTGTTTTTTTAAACAAAAATAATGAGAAAGAATTAAAAAAATATTTTGCTGATGAATAATCAATATGGCGGGGTTACAATAATTACAGTAATAAATTTAGTTAATATTGATTCAATTAGGTAGCCCAATTCAAGAAATCACTAAGTACATTTTTTACGTTTTCGAGCTAGCAACCTTGACCCGTTATTTTTTTTCTTTCCCTTTCGAATGGTCTATTCCAGGTTCTTTGAAAAAATCCCTAAGTGCCATTTCCCAAAGTGTAAAAAAGAGAAATACGGATCTTCCATTCATAAAATCCCTATGTCCAATAAATCACTAAGTCGTTAACTTTTTTTCAAAGAAATCGCTAAATCCATGATTTTTATTTAAGTCCTTATGGCAACACACTTTATTATGTCAAATCATATGACAAACATTTTGTCATAACGGTTCTTATGATAAGTTATAAAAACCGTTAACAGGTGATAACAATAACGAGTATTGTTAATAAGAAAGTGTTGTGGCGTAAAAATCTTATGTGTGCGTGGATAATTAAATTAAAATGGATCCTAATGACAAACTGAAGAGGTGAGTGTTTTGTGTTATAAAGTAATATATATTTTCAAAAGAGTAATCTTATCAAGAGAGTTAGTGATTGCGAAATTAAAGTTTTTTCTACCATAGGTACTCGCTGTACATGAGACAAATTTATGTCTGTAAAATGAACCATGTGAACATATGTTATTGCCGTAATAAAGGTATTATTTTAAGTTTTCAGTTACCGCAAAGTAGCCATTCCTATGACAATAATTTACGAACGACCGTCTTTACCAGTTAATACTTTACCACGCTACTACCAACAATCCCTATATTCTTACATTACACTAAAATGCAAGAAACTAAATGAGACAAGTGGTTTATTTGAGTCCGAATCTAATTCCGAACAAAATGATGATTATACCGAAAATTTAGTATTAAATCCAGAGTCTGGTATGTTTGAACCTGCCAAAATTGAAACTCATCTAAAAAGTACAAATTTAACTGAAACTGGCAAAAAAAGAATTTCTAGACAAGGATTTTTTTTATAACCAAGGTCAGTCATAGCGATTCACAGTGTGTGCGACATATCGTTCGTATAAAGATTGATAGATGGGTTCAAAGAATTATCGCTTGGTGACCACGCACCGTGGAAAGACCCGCCACAAGATGGACCGATGATCTTTTTAATTAACATTGTCGAGGTTTTTGGAGGAGGCCTACGTTCAGTAATGAACGTTTTTTAATTGAAGGAAGAAAGACGCCGCATGGGCAGACCCGCAACAGGGTGGGCCAACGATCTTATTAATGGTCATTGTCGCGGTCTTTGGAGGAGGCCAACGTTCAGTAATGATCGTTTTTTAACTGAAGGATGAAAGGCGCAGCGTGGGCATGCCAGCAACAGGGTGGACCAACGATCTTATTAACGGTCATTGTCGAGGTATTTGAAGGAGGCCAACATTCAATAATGAACATTTTTTAATTGAAGGATGAAAGGCGCAGCGTGGGCAGCCCTGCAACAGGGTGGACCAACGATCTTATTAACGGTCATTGTCGCGGTCTTTGGAGGAGGCCAACGTTCAGTAATGAACGTTTTTTAATTGAAGGATGAAAGGCGCAGCGTGGGTTGCCGCGCAACAGGGTGGACCAACGATCTTATTAACGGTCTTATAATCTTAATAGTTAAATAAATTGTTTATAAATAGAGTTGTGGGAATAATGTTCAAATAGAATCGAATTTAGATGTTCCATTCGAATTCCACATTGAATATTCGAAACATTCGAATAACTCGAACAAATAAATAATTTCAATTGGTCGAAGTAATCGAACCATTCGAATTGTTCGAAATATTCGTATATTATTAAAATAATGAAGATCACACTACTAATAGTTATAGGAAAAGATAGAACATTTCCCAGTTTTTTTTGCATAAAAACTTTTGAATTTGTCACATAATTTGAAATTATTTAAATAATCCGAATAGTTGGAATTATTTGAATAGTTCAAATATTCGAGTCAAATATTCGAATAGTCCAAACTTCCAATACGAATTTCGAATCTAATTATTCGACTCGATTCGCATCGAATAATTCGTTAATAAAATATTCGCACACCTCTACTTATATTTGAAAAATATTCTGCTGAATTATGGTATCTATTTTAAATCCGAGGGAATTCAGTTCATCCAAATTTCTCCATTATATTCGAAGTATATAATAAAATTTTATTTCGGGCATTTCTTTTTGCCATTAAGGCCATTTTCAGCTTCACCGGTATTTGTGTCGAGTGCATATAGCTCGCAGATGAAGTCTACTAACACAAAGGTGCAAAAGGTGTGAAATATTTAATGCCTTAGTTGAACCGAGGTAACAAAGGAAACTCTCCTACGTGAATCAATATGTGAAGTATCCAATAGGATCGTTCTCGACCTGCGCAAGCGTGATATTAGCACATGCGTAGTAACCCTCAATCGATCAGCTCTAGGTCTGGAAAAATGTAGGATACCTAGTTGTTATATGATAAACTACGCATCCCGAATCGTCCCCCCCAATCTTACAAATCCCTTTTAGTATTCGCAGATAGCTTTAAAGATAATGTATCGATCTACCGAATAGCGATTTTTTAGACATATTCATAAATTAAAAAAATTTTTAATACAAGTGAATTTAGAATGAAATATGATGAATGATTCGCGTAGCTCTATTTTTGCTGTAAAAAACCATACCTACAAGTTTATTAGTTACAGATAAATATTGAAATAGTGAAAATAGCGCGCAGCTTTTCCAAACATCGTAAAACGATTATAAATGTATATACATTTATTATACACATAATATAAATCATATTTTTTTAATTATTATATTATGCATATAATATAACAATTAAAATATAAAATTACTCACCTTATTCTTCGACAAATAATGTGTACTGGCACTGTTTTCCTATAATTAGTCAGACATATGAAGTAGTGGACTGTGCACCTTTGCGAGCTATATCGCTGTCGAATAAGCTCTAGACGAAATTAATTATTTATATTGAGAAATGCAATTTTTGGAGCGAACACAATAAACGCGTTGCCAGTATTATTCGCTAAGGCGACTGGCTCGATATTACTTCGCCCCGCCTTTAACAGACTACGGGCTAAGCAAGCTCACGACTGGTATGCGCACAGAATATGCGCGCGCACGGTGGTTAACGTCGATCATTATTTCAGTGTTGTCAGATTATAGTAATAAACTTACCACGTTGTATGGATGAAAATTATCAAATTTCGCAAATTAATATTAAATCCGTTATTATACAAACCTATTTTATCGATTTTGTTAAAATAATATTATATTTCAATTATTTCATAATAAAATGTATCATGTATTTTTATTATAATTGTTTTTATTTGTGTTATGTATAGTCACTGTATTTATAATATGTATTTCCAAAGAATTTAATTTATTAATTAATTAATTTAAATATTCGAATTTGATTTATAACTTTGACATATTATGTGGTTCGAAATATTGCTGTTTAAACAAAAAATATATGAGTTCTGTATTTACTTTACAAAATATTTCAAAAGTTAATAAAAAAAGTTTACATTACATATGTACATTTATTAACGATCTATATCTATACATATAATAACAATGCAAATCTAACGTGTCTGTACTTTTTAGATTTTTGTGAAAAAAAGTGTTGTGTTGGTGTCTAGGAATAAGTAATAAAATACGTTTCAATCATTTTTTGAAATATTTCTCTGTTTGTTTGCTTGAGCACAAATCACTGCTAAAAGTACTGCGTAAACCTCAAAAAATCATAAAGCATATCCTCGAGTAACATTTAGTCATACTTTAATTAAAATGGATTCACTCTATCAAACATTTATTGTAGTTTAAAGGATGACGCGACTTAAGTACGAGAAAAAAGTAGATAAGTAAATGGGCTTTATACATTCAGATGATTTTATTAGTCTCTGCTTTTGGAATAAAGTTCCTTAACGCGGCTTGCTGGTAGAGCGATTTAGTAGAAATCGTCACATAACGAATATGCTGTGTCGAAAGTCGTAAGTATCGACCTCGTTTGAGGCTCTATCATCTGCTTTATCATTGAAAAATCCAGAGGACAGAGCTGTCCTAGTCGCTCCTATTCCGAGCTTCAGCTCGGATTCCGATTTCAATATGGATTTCGACGTCACCACAACCTTCACGGCCGCCGCGACGATAATGACAGTTTCAAAATCGTCTTCCGTAAACGTCAGTATCTCGTACCTGCCACTTCCCTACGTAGTCACAAAATTGACTACGAAATACCAAGTTCCCAAGAAGTCGCCCGTAGACTGGCCAGTAACTATAGCTACTTCACTTTCGAAGAAGAACGATTTCTCCGCGCTGTCGAGATCTCGACCGGGAATTTCATTGCCGTTCTGAAGACCCAAGACTTCCTCGTCTGTGAGGTATATATAATGTACCACCCACGCATCAAGACCCGTTACAACATTGTTCTGGTCGTCCTCGACCGCTCACAGGAAGGGAATGTTATTTTCAGCTGCCTTGGATCGCATCGCATCGCATCACCGGCACCATGGTTGAGGCCCCTAGAACTATAATATAATAAGCACCTTAATTTACTATAAACGTTCGCTGTATTGCATGCCGGTAGGCCATCCCGATATGTTAAATATGGAAGTGTCCGTTTGCAGATTCTAATCTGGCCATCCGACGGTCATATTAGTCTCCGCGTATCTTTCGAGCGAATAAAACACTTATGAGATCCGACTTCAAAGCGCCCTTTAATCAATGTGAATTATTCATTGTAGCCGGCCACCTCAACGGCAGGTACGTTATCTGAGTATTTCTCATAACTGTGAGATACTTGATAAGCTAAGTAATGATTTCGAATTTAACGTCATAGCCCCGTCGGAACTCAATCACTATCGGGATATAGCTCTTTTAAAGAATGTCACGCTTCGCGTACAAATCATACAAGTCGTAGACGAACTTAACTCATATCACGGCCCAGTAGTGTTACAGTTAGGTCACCCCTCTTCCATCAGAATGGATGATTACGCGCAATTAAATGGGTATTTTAGAGAAAGAACCCTCTTCATTCAGTCTAGATGGGGTTCCGGATGTATTAGAATCGAATGCCAACGCCAATCTGGTAATTGATTCCCGTGTATGCCCCCGGTGCCCTACCTCACAGAACACATATTCGCAAATTTTAATAAAGACCCAAATTAAAACCTAAGAAACTTAAACCAAAACATACTCTAGCAGTCTTCTTCGACATATCCAAAGCGGTTTATCACTATGGACTTTTCAAGACGTCTCACGTCAAGTACCTGGTATCACCCACGATAGGGAACTTACGTTCATATATACATCGATAGAGTGTGGAACAAGGCCGCCATGGTCATGAGTCGCTTGCATCCACTGGTATACTTGAAGAGTAAAATGTCTCTCAAACATAAACTTACGCTTAAAAAGGACGTACGTTCATCGCATTCTGATATACAGTGGTCCCGTCTTCGCCCATATGTTAAAACTCCATTTTCGTATTATGTGGATTTTACAAGATCGCTTCTTACGGAAAGCCTCACGTTGCGTCCGGAAGATTCATCGCCATAAGGACTTAGAGTTTCCATCGATCCAGGCGAACCTAAAGTCTTTGAAGACCAGTTATTTCGAAAAAGCCGCGAATCATCCCAACCCGTTGATCCCAACTGCGATATAAAAGACTGCCGAGAAATATCTTTCCGATCCTCCCAATAGAATGAAGGCAGCAACCGATCAGTACCCTTTCGACTCTTCAAACAAAGCCACTGCACGCCCATGCCCGCGTAATCACAGCTATCGCGATCTGGCGGTGACTTTTGTTTCAGCAGACTCGCTGTAACCCCCTCAGCAGCGACTCAAAACTAGGTTTGATACTCCGGAGGGGAATCCTCGAGCATGCTGTTAGCTTGATGCAGTAATACTGACAATTTTCACTCACTAGCTTACATACAACACAGATCACCTCTACATACGTATACACACACAGGTAGTATATACGCACATGAATATGGTGGAAGCGTTTTATTATTTCCTCTTGTTTTGCGAGAGTGGGTAGTTTATTTTAGAAGAGTTAATTTTGCAGTATGTACATTAAGCAAAGAGGGTAAATAAACGCATTTCTTATAATACTAAAACTATGTGTATATTTCGTTCTTATTTCAATGTTTCTATAAAATATATCATATTAATTTAGTGTTACATAACAATATATTACTCTATACATATGTATAAGTATATTTTATTTTGTGATTATGTTGCACTAAGGGGAAATAGAGCAATTTTGTTTTTTGTTAACTTTTGATTAAGTTTTCTATCTAATTTGTGTTTCACAAAACTTACGGAGTAAAACTTCAATAGCTACTGGGTTTTAGTTGAAATATTACAATATCTTGTTGCTGCTTATTGAACTTGTATTCGAATTCGTAAAATTCTGTATCGTTCTTTTATATTTCACATTAAAGTAAGAGACAGCATTTAATTTCAAGTTCTGAAATTATTGTAAATCTTCAGTAATTTTGATATATTTGGCAATACTGAGACTTTATAGAGTTTGTTTACGCATGCGATTCACGCCTACGGTGATCAATAATACCGTCTGGCGTCCATACATATACATACCTATTCATTATGGAGTGTAGAGTTAAAGAGAACCACCTCTGTGTATAATGTTCGTCAAAGTTTGTTAATTTTGGGTGGAGCTACAGTAGCAACAGGGTACATTATTTTTCAGTTAATTCAACAAGTTTTATAAAAGGAACCACTCAAAAATCAGTAGACGTATTATTTAAAGCTCACAAAAATTATATCACACTCTACATTTTCTTACGGCAGTTAATTTAGGTTATATTTACAAGATTATTTCGAACTACCCATAACATTCGCCATTTTGGGGGGTCTTGGAACGATTATTTAGTGCTTAGAGCTGAACACTTTTTCAACATGAAAAACACTATCCCATGTGAAATAGTTCTGCTTACCTCTACACCCCATAATCGTACCTATAACATGGCAGAAGGCAGATTAGTATAAAAAAGTGCAGGGAAATTCATCTGCCATTGAATTTTATTTGTACAAAGGTTTTAATTTATGTATATATTTTTTTATGCTTTGCATTCTTCGATTAACTCTCAACATCTCACTTGAAATATGAGCTCTTATTTTGTCTAGTTTATTTGAAACAGCCAATCTAAGCACGTTTCACAATGCCGTAGTGTATTCAAAAGATGCAAAAGTAATACCCAAAAATCCAATTTAATGACCGAAGTGTCTTACTTTCACTAAATACATGAAGAATAAGTTAGATTTTAAGCTTTAAACTAACAGATAATATTAAATCTACACTATAATATTATAAAGAGGAAACGTTGTATTTTTGTATGTTTGTAACGAATAAACTACTAAACGGATTTCCATAATTCGTTCATCATTAGAGAGCTACGTTATCTCTGAGTAACATAGGTTCTATGTTTTACTAGAAAAAAATAGGGATCCTTACTAAAATTTCAATAATGTAATCCAAGGTATGAAAAATATTGCCATAAAATGACTTTCATCACATACGCTGCGGAAACCACGAATGATAGAACAAAAATATGTTCTACAATATTAAAGAACAATTTAATATCTATAAAAAACCTCCGGGTACCATATGTCCAGCTATCGTGATTATGTCACTATCTATAACTACATTTTTGAAAGAAATCTTAACAAAAACCATACCATGCCTAAAATACCATGTTATTCATGTCTTTATATTAATCCTTATCCAAATAAATTATTTTTAAATTAATACTGTTCCAGTGCCAGTTGATAACTTTTGAATTATTAAAATCGGCCATTGCATTCAAAAGATATTACGAGTTTAAAATTCTCAATCTAAACAAAATATGCCGCTCGCATCATTGCCAGGGTATGTTGTGTATGTGCGGGCTATGCGGCGAAGAAGGGGTCACGAGAGAAGGGCGCGCGAATCTATAGTGTAAGTAACCGCGCGGCTTATTCGCTCAATAGAATTTTAGCTCATAGTAATAGGTCGTCATTCAGTTACAATCCACAAATTGCTTATGTTCATCAGAACAACATACAAATTAAGGCAATCAATAAGATTTGTATTAAAATCTGTTGTTATGCTAAAAAATGGAGTGACGAAGCAAGTGGTATGTGCTGCGCATCTGGAAAAGTACTTCTTCCTAACATTGAAGAACCACCAGAACCAATAAAAAGCCTTTTTGGCATATAATCACAGATAATCCGCTCATTTTTTTGAAAAATGGTGTGTTTATTATAGCGTGTTTCACCAGTGTTTAGCTTAACTGTGACTTAATTTAGTAGATACAGTAAAGAGTAGTTCCCGCTAAGCTATCGCGCACCAAAACAGATGAATGCACCGGGTAGTTTTTTTTATCTTATCATTTTGTTAGGTTAGTACAATCATCTACCCTCGAACAGAAGACATTTCTTTCTGTAAGTTTTTCGATTCTGGGTTGGGTCGTGGGTACAAGATTTTTAAGACTGTGATCAGTTTTATCCAGTCCACATATGTTTAACCCAAATGCTTAAAACAATTGATCACCCGTGCGAAGCCGTGACGGGCCGCTAGTTTTGAACAAAATTACCGATTGTAAACCTGCTATACAAATGTTTCAAATGCATTTTGCACACAACACACAAAATTTTGATTAACAGATCAGTATATGTATGTAGTAGATTTGTAATGTAATAATTTATTAAGATTTGTTACCAGAACTTCAATATTAGTTGGTTAAAATTGGTTAGTGCTACTTTTCTGTTTGTTGTTTATTGGACTCTGATTAGATGCTTAGCTTTCATTTTTTATTTTAGCTTTCCTAGCAATTCATATAATAAATATTCATACAATATGGTTAGATATAGCCAAAAAAACAACTATTGCCGAAACAATGACTGAAACCTTCCCTGAACCTCATTCCTGCATGCGTTAGTAATGGATGGGAGTATGCAATTTAATTTTTATAGTCATGGAACTTTTTATTTTATTTAAATTCTAACATTTTTATGCGCCTGTTATTTGTCACTCAAGTTCTAGTTCAACATTTTTTTTAATGAAGTAAATTGCGTTTGCCTATACAAATATATATGTTAAGTTTTATTTATATTTATTTCCAAATCCACATTTCTACTTGTTATTTGAAGTGAAGTTATCATTGATTCTACCTGTTTAACGTTCTTTGAAAATACAGCAATATCGTCAGCAAATCGTAGACGGCTGGTGAATTTACCTTTATAATTTTATACCCAATATTAGCCAAATTAAGTGTTCTTATCGTTATAAGTCTATAGAGCATATTGTATATAAATCTCAAATCCAAGAAGGGTTTTCGATCTAAAAAGAAAACGTATGTAGTTTTACAATACTAGGGATGACCGATATTAGAAAAACATCGATGTTAACATCGAATAGAAAGTATCGATGTACATTAAACATCGACAGCAAAACATCGATGTCTAAATACATCGATGTTTTCGGTAGAAAATATAACTATTGTACATATTAAATGTTTATGTTATTGGAAATACAATATTTAACATTCCCAGAACGTTTTGGACACACTCTGCAAAAAAATTAACATCGTCAGATGTTTTCCCTTAAGTCTTCCCTTCCATTCCCAAAAAACAAAAGCAATTCATGCTGTTGCCAGTAATTATATTGAAAATAATGTCAAAATATTTATGTATTTTCATTACTCAAAAAGGCGCTGGAATTCGATAATTTTTTTTAAGCTACTAGATTACAAAAAAAAAGCCGTTAAAAATATCCAAAATCCTCTAGATCTAGAGACTACCTCACTAAAATGACAACAGTCAGAAAATGCAAATAAATAACTATTCGTGTGGCTTACTTTGATTACGTTGAAGTGTCATCTAGTGTAAAATAGTTGAACTTGATAGTTATCTAGTCACTAGCTAGTACATCCAACGCTAAATGGCCATAAAGGATATATTGACATTTCGATATTTTATTCCAAATACATCGATGTGTCGATGTTATCGAATTCAAAACATCGATGTAAAAACATCGATGTTTTCCTGCTGAAAGCTGAATATCGATGTTTAATCAACATCGATAGATATCGATCATCCCTATACAATACACAAAAAGTACATTTTGACTAGACGATCCTTGCAACACTTTTCCGGCTGTGGTCATGTTGTAATTATGTATTTCTGTAATTAATTAAGTCTATCACTACTATCAGTAGATGAGAAGAAATCTTAATTCCGAATGGCGTACCGTTAAGTGAAAGTTTAATTTTTGTGAAAATAGAAAAATCAATTATGTCTTCTGTTCAGTTTCTATCAGAAGTAAAAATAGAAAAATTATGTCGAACTTGTTTGTCGAAAGACAATGAACTATACTCGTTGTTCGATATATGTATCGGCAATGTTTCTCTGGAGACTATAGTTACAGCGATAACTGGCCTAAAGGTGTTTGTTTGTGTATTTTATTTTTATTTTTTCAGTATTATTATCCACATGTAATACACTACATTACTAGAATTATAAGTTATTATTTTTACTGTATTCTTGCTTAGATTTCTTTAAATATTTTTTTAACTTTTGTTTTTCTTTTTTATAATGCGTTAGAAATGACTAGGAAAACATTTACATATGAATTTGATATATATTTTCTAAAAAACATGCTCAAATATTATGAAAATAAAAGAAACATAAAATCATCGTGTTAATTTTTTTTATGTGTATGCACAAGAGAAGTTCAAAATTATGATATATTTAATGATAATAAGAAGAAAAAAATAGCTGAGTGACTCATAGCTTGTATTAAATTTCTTCACCATTTGATTATTAATTGTATAGGGTCAATGAAATTGTGTTCAAATTCGTGGAGAGAAACACAGGCACGCAGGCGGGCATGACAGCGGCGACCGGCGATGGATAGTGTGACACTCGGTGGTCGCTATTGTTTTTGGATTGTACAGTGCTTACCATCAGGCACAGTGCGGTCATTTTGCCGTGCTACTATAAAAAAAAAAAACAGCTGTAGTGTTTTTAAGTTTGTTAGTTATCGCAACCTCTAGGCTAGTTGAAGTACCAATAACAGTAAAAAAAATGAGTAGAGGAGTGCTAGGAAGAACTTAATACTTAGCATGTTTCCATATTATTAATATATATAATAAGAACATAAATCTACTTGACTTTTGCACTTTTTCGATTTTGGGGAAAAGAAGTGTTGCAGGTATAGGAATAAGTAATAAAATATATTTCAATCGTGTTTAGAAATGTCTGTCTGTCTGTTTGTATGAATACGCGTCACTGTTAAAGTACTGGATTCACTTCAAATCATAAAGCATATCTTCAAGAGTAACATCGTCTTTAATTCACTAAAATCAGTCTACTCTATCATAAGTTATTGTAATTTGAAAGACAGCTCGAGTTAAGTACGAGAGAGGAGTAGTAATCTTTAATTAATTTGGTTGAATGCAATAATCTCAGGAACTACGGGCTGATTTGAAATTTCCTTCAGTGTTAGATAGCTCATTTACCAAGTAAAGTTATTAGCTATATATCATCACGCTAAGACCAGTGGGAGCGGAGCACCAATTAAGAACGTTTCAAAATCGTATTTTGTTCTTTTGAGAGCTTCTGTATGTTTGCGTTAGTCCAAAGTAACTATTCTACGCGAACAAAGTCGCGGGTATAAGCAATATAAAGCTGGAGGGTTTGTTTCTTTGGTTGAACGCTCTAATCTATAAATTCTTCAATCTAAATATTCAATTCAATTAAATAAATTCTTCATTCTAAAATCTGAAAATTCTTTTCAGTGTTACATAACTAATTTATCTAAACGCTAAATGTTGCATACCCTCCCACATATCATCATGCTAAATTCAATAAGCGAAGAGTACCAATGAAGAATGTTTCAAAATCAGGTCTTGTTTCCTTTTGAGAGTTTCTGCAGCGTGTTAGTGTTAGGCCAAAGTACCTATTCCACGCAGACGAAGTCGCAGATAGAACCTAGTTAAATATAAAGTATCTTCATTCTTAATTGCTGTGCTGTGTGTGTATAAGTAGAGAACTACTTATCCAATTCATGTATATCAACAGGTGCCTAGATGTCAGTTGTATAATTTTTTATTTTCTAATGTACCTTACATTGAATGATAGCTGACTGTTTTTTTATTTTTTTGTTAATTTTGATAATATTAAATATGTCATTGCTGCTTAATTCTCTTTGCAGTAATATGTATTCTATATCTTTTCCCTGGTTCAGTGGTATATTAATCAAAAAACTATTTCTAGGTTAGTTTGGTAGGTTTTAAAATCCACATGTCTGTAGATATGTGTCTAAAACAAAATTTACATATTTTTACAAAATCTTGTACATATTGTGTCACTACAATATCGACTGTTCACTTGACATTATTAAAAAAATTAAAAAAAAGAAGCAAAGTTTTTGAAAAAGATAATTACTTATACATATTTATGATGATTCAGAATAAAAAGAATAGCAATTGATCCTATGCACTCAATTATGCAAAATGCAAGCTTAGCCGATTATAATATTGATGATACCAGTATTATAATAGTTAAAACATATTTACCATTTGTTTAAAAAAAAAACATTGGTGTCAATTTTGTAGAGTCAGCAAAATATCAAAATTAAGAACCAGAATGATTCTTGGTTTTTTCGCATTGTACTATGTTCACATTTTTCTCCATTCCCTTTTTATTGTAACATGGGAAAATGACTGAACTACGCCTGATGGTAAGCACATTACAATCCAAAAACAATGGCAACCACCAAGTGACACACTATCCATCGCCGGCCGCCGCTGTTATGCCGGCCTGCAAAGAGCTGGATACGCACAGGCTGATCCCGAAACGCGACCCGCAGAATCGAATCACTATGACGGGCTTTTTCGCCATATACATGGTGGTTGCGACCCAGTCAGGCTGTAAAACCATACCACCCTGCAAAACTCCTTTATCAACTCTCATTTTGGTGGTCATTGGTAGTAAAGTTTTACTAAGTCCGTCTGGGTAGTTATCTGTCGACTACCAATCTCCTCTAGATTTGGCGTGCGTACTATGCTAGTTCACATTATCATTTAAGATTGGATAAGATTGTGGTCAAATGCTAGAATCCTATACTTCTACTAAATAGTTACATGCATTTGAATTCCTTCTCGTGACATCATATCATATTAACCTATTCCTACTCAAGTTCTCTATCACTGATGCTGCTTTCATATTTTCTCTTGTATCTAATAATATATATTATAATAATAATAATATAATAATAGTAATATTATTAGTTGTAGACTATTATCATCAATATTTGCATTTCTGCTACTTGCAATATATTTTTAACTATCTCATTCATTTCTCAGTGTTCAAATCCATACTTCATTACATGATTTATATATTTTTCCTGTGAGATTTAGTATCGGAATGATTATTATAAGTAGAATAACTTATTACTTAATAAATTTTATTTTGGACATGATAATTCGTTATTTTAGATATGTAGAGGTGATGGTTTACCATCAACAATATGTGCAGACTGCAGGGAAAAAGCAACAAAGGCTTATGATTTTAAGAAAAAGTCACAAGAGGCTGATATATCCTTAAAAGGTATTATAAAGAAGGAAAAGAATGATATTTTATTACAAAATAAGATCAAGGTAAAGATTTTTGGTTAATTTTGGAAAAAAATATCTGTACCGGTAGCATTATTACCTGAACCACAGCATCTTAAATCTCTTTGCATTAAAAGTGTCTTATTGTTTTTATTTTCACATATAATAAGGTTGTCATATATGGATATTATGTTATGTATAAAAAATTGGAAATCATTGATTTAGATTTCCTGTTCTAGTTAACAACAGATGTTAAAATTGAACAACTAACATCCAATGACAATGATGATGATTCTGACACGGAATATGATGTACCGCTTGTTGATACAACGGAAGATTTAAGCAATTTGGATCTAGGTAAATACATTTTTACCCTCTCGGCAATTACAGTTCTTAAAAATAATGTACATATTTATTTATTACTGAGAAAATTATGTATAAATGTTTATTTTATAGGTACAATAAAGAACGAGAAGTTATTGAACGAAAATCAACCATCTTTTGAATGCAAAAATTGTCTTTTAGCCTTCAGTTGCCGTGATAAACTTCAGGATCATGAAAGAAAAAAATGTATTAAAGGTAATTTACTTTTAATTAACTTTGTTTATATGCTATGCTATAATAAGGTATTTACCATACATAAACATCATATTAAAGTGAGAATTTTTATTGGTTTAAAAACAAATAGAAAATTAAAGAATAATAGACTTGAGTTTACACTTTAAATATGAAATCCGACAAATGTCTCTGAAGGCGGTGTAGGATTATAGAATTTATCAGATTATAAAATACTGCTGATGATAGCCTATAGTGTGGACTTTTGGTTTTTTTTTAAATAAGTACCTTTTAATCCCATAACTTTTACGTCAAAGGGCTATGATTCTATGTAATATAAACTAGAAAACATGAGATGTGGAATTTAGTAAATTAAAAAACAACATAGGGTTTATAACATAATTAACATTGTTAATGCTATAAGACTTATAAAAAATACATTAAACTTAATATAAACATTTTGATTCTAAGGAATTTAGTATATAATAATACTTAAAATATATATAAGTTTTTCCAAGGATACTATGAAGTTATGTAAACTAATAATCTATTAAAATTAATGAAGTATTCACAAAGATTTTCCAAAATAAATGTTATGTGTATGCCAAAAATTCATTTTATTAATTCTGATCTTGTTTTTTTTTTTGTTTTTTTTTATGTCAAAAGAATGCAAACGAATAGATGGGTCACCTGATGTTAAGTGATCACCATCGTCCATAAACACTAGTAACACCAGGGCAAGTGTGTTGCCAGCCTGTGTATGGGGGAGGAGTAGGGTTTTTAGAAATATATTTATATTATTTATATATTTTTTTTACTTATCTTTTGGATATACCACAGCTTTATTTATTTCAGTTGAGTTTGAAGATGCCAATGGAACATTCTGTCCCCTTTGTGGGAAATGCTACGATGGGGCGGAAAGTTTGTCCAAGCACCTCTGGGAACTGCATGCTGAGGTCATGGGTCCTAAAAAGAGAGGAAGACCTAAGAAAATGTTAACTAGTGTAAGTATTTCGTAGTTTTAATATTATGTATTGTACAGGAATAACTTGTTAGACATTAGTCCTCTTAACTTTTACAATAGTTTCATGACTTTGGCAAATTTGTTGCAATCACTATTCGCAGATTAAAGATAGGTCATGAGCGCTCACTAGTCCACCTTTTAAAGCTCAAAATCAGCGACAACTCGATATGTGAATATAGACGGGATGGAGGCACTCCAGCAAACATTATTTTCAGTTTTCCTAATTTATTGTATTAATTTATCTTATCTAATTAATTAATTATTTTATCTAATAGTATATCCCGACCATTTGGTTTGTGTTTGCTCTTCCATGTGTTTTCTCCTTTTGTCAATGCTCTAATGTTGTATGTATTAACAAAATTAAACCATAACATATCATAATAACTGATACTAACTATTATGTAAATATTTAATTGTTTAAGTCATGACATCTGTAAGTGTTGTGTTTGTCTTTATAAGTTTCAGTGGCCTTATGTGGAAGAACTAAATAACATTTAAAACAATCTACTCCTAAAGTGACTCTCCCATGATTGACTTGACACTGGCAAAATTTGTATTTACATTATTAAATTATATAAAGTTGATGTTGAACTTTTAAAGTTTGCTATAATAGTGGAATATTTTTGGAGTTTTTATATATGATGAATACATTTTCAAAATAGGTGCAGCTTAGATAGTCCGGTGAAGCTGTTAAGACCTTGCTTGGTCAATAGCGTAGTCAGTTCGAAAAAAAAAAAAAAAGGTGCAGCTTAGTAACAGTGATATTAAAAGATATTGGAAGACTAGATGAAGCCATTAATTATATACATATTTTTTTTCAGACGATATTGGATAAGTTATCTGAAAACGGTTTTTTTATAACAACTGTTTCAGTGAAGAAATTCGATTGTTCATTTTGTACTAAACAGTTTAAAACCAAAGAAGATCTAGGAACTCATTTATTAGAGCATAGAGGTAATACATTATTTGATTTTGTCTTCAATAAGAAAAGAATATCAAAGTGATTTATTAAAATAATTCTTGTCAAAATACATTGAGAGAAATCAGTGACAAATCTGGTCATCGGGTTTACCAATAAAAATTCTTTTTGTTCACAGACATAAAACTGTATTTATGTACTTCTTATTATTCCTACACCGTTCTATTTTAAATTATTTTATAAATGTACTAGCTGTTGCCCGCGGCTTCGCACGCGGTTTTATAACTTCTATAAAGCGAACATTTAAAGCAAAGTGCAGTAAAATGAGTCGCGTCAACTTAAAAATGAAAAAAAGGCATCGTAATTACGAACCCACTCGAGTTGCTAATAGTAATTTGCAGTTACGTTCACAATTACAGAGAAAGAAAACTGGTTTTTAGGTTTTTTCGTGCAATTAATTCAATTTTTCTCTCCATAAAAACCGTCCACAAAGTTCAAGGAATAAATAAGTAAAAATTACACGAATTGGACCAGCCGTCTTCGAGTTTTGCGTGTAGCTACATATTTTCCGATACATTTTTATTTATATAGATGTATATATAAATTGTTAAAATAAAAATTTCAGATATGAAAGTTCTATGTTGTATTGGGTGTAAAAAAATGTTTCTTAAAAGGAAAAGTTTTGAAGAACACAGTTGTATGCCAGAGCGTCCTGAGGAAAACAAACAAAATGTATGTAACAATTTCTTTATTAACAATTTGCGTTTATGTTAAGTATTGTTTTTATGGTACAATTTCGATTTACCTTGTTTCAGGACGATACGTCTGAACAGTTTAAAGATAAAAAGATTAATTTTCTCACAGAGGTATCTATACAGGAATTATTGGAACCGAATTGTGACGAGGTAATAATAACATTTATGTTTTTGAGTGCCCTTTTTTTAGATATAATTTGTAAGTTAAATTTTAAGTAATAGTGTTAGATTTTTTAACAATATTTGGGACCAAAGCAAATTACCGGTTTGCCAGATCGTAAGTTCAAGCACCATGTCAAGTGGGTCTTAATGCATAAAGGATGTCTATAAAAATGTGTGGTGCTATGGGTATATATCATGAATAGATAAACCAGATCGAGTTTCTTGCCGGTTATTTTCGATGACTGGGTTGTTTGTCCGAACCAGAGGTAGTTATGACATTCATAAGCGCCTTATTAGGGCCTTAATTGAATAAATAATTTTTGATTTTCTTTTTGAGTGGTTTTGCTAATTTGCAATTTGACGTGACTGTATTAGACCTTGTGTTGTGTTTTTTACTGTGAGATGTATATTTTGCTTTTAGGAAAATCTTAATTTTCTTAAAGTGTGCAGCGCCTGTAGTGCAGTTTTCCTTTCTGAAGAGGATTTGGTAAATCACCGGGATCTCGATCATCCAGAACTTTCTCTACGTTGTAATCTCTGCACCAAGGTATGTATAGCGTTATTTTATTAATTTCCTACTAGATTACGTTTTGCTCGCGGCGTCACTTGTCTAAATAGGATTGATATATCTTTACTTTATTTTTTCTGGAGGAAAGATAATCTTGACAATATAATGATCACTTTTGTATTTAAGGCGTGGAAGTGTAATATGGTAACAAACTCACACTCTCATTTTTTGTAATATTAGTTAGGGTTATTTTTTTTATTAGGTGACGATGTGATTTTACTATTGAGTTTTTTTTTCTTTATTTATAATTGGAGTTTGGTCACAAATTGACCACGTCACCCCGGTGATTAATAACACAATAAAAATTGCACACAAACAGTAAATAATCTACCGGTTTTTCAATCCACACATAACCAGCCTGTAAAGAATTTTTGCTTAGTCAGATGTCGGGAAAGCAAGAATGGCATTACATAACCCCACAGATCTTAATGTTTCATTCATTTTATTCTCTAGTGCTACTCTTGGGTCATGGTTACGTCTGTATTGAATTATTCAATCGGCTTTTATAGAATTGAGGAAGTATATAATGTATTTTAGTTATAAAGGGCGTACGTTATCAGTCGTTAGTAAAGAACTAATAAACTATTCTCCTTTAATTGCCCTCAATAAACTCATATTACCGCTTTATAAAAATGTCGGACAGTCATGGGCGAAACTGTCTTTAAAAGGTCTATTGATTATAACACTGTTGAAATAAATTGAAAAGTAAAATAAAAAAGCGAAATGGTTTTAATAACTCATATTAATAATAATACGAGCAAACACAAAACGGATGAGATTATCCCATATCGAATGAAACATTGACAGTGGCAAAAGTTTCTACGGTAGTAATTAAAGAAAAAGAAAAATAATTGAGGTAAAACATCTTATGGCACGGTAGACGTCGCGTTACTGTTACGTGTTAAACGTAAGGTAGGTATGTATTTGTGTGTATGTAAGTATGTATAAGTGTCTGGCTGGGTCTAGTAGTGTATAGAAATAAGTAAATGTATAGTTATGTATTTATATTACGGGAATTCGCGTAGTATACAGTTTATTCTCATCTCTTATATATAAAAATTCAATGTCATGATGTTTGTCCACGATGAACTCCGGAACTACTCAACCGATTTTCATTAAAGTTGGTATTCATGTATAATTTGGTCCAACTTGAGAGATAGGATTTATATTGCGATTGATGTCTTCAATATTTATAAATTACAAATTAAATTATTGTCAATGTTGATTATTGTTATTAATTGTAAGTTTCATCAGTCCCGAGCAGATGGCGCTCGAAATTTGTTTCTTGATAGAACACTGTCATAGATATCTCATAGATGGCGCCACGTTTTAATTTGAATTATTTTTTTGACTCCATTTTATTTTATAGTGCACGTGTTCTGTTGATCTATTTACTACGTAGCCACGCTTTTTCTGTATCAAAGCCACATCAACGCGTGGCCGGGCCAGCTAGTATATATATAAGCCAAAGAAGTTTCACTTCCTCCGCGTGTGCACACTGATACACGCACTGTTTTCATTCATGACAGATGTGTGTATACTTTCGAATATATTTTAGGTGTTCGCGACAGTAAAATCAGCGGCACGTCATAGGACTATTTGTAAACAAGTCGAGAGGAATCACAAATGCGGCACTTGTGGTCTTAAGTTTGCATACGAGATATCTCTCAATAAACACATACTCAGATACCATCAGGGTCAGACCGTTTCGATCACATTCGAGGATTCAATGTCTAAAGAGGAACAGACTAAACCGTACAGGTGTTGTTTATATATAAATATATAGGTTAAGGAAATTTTGTTCTAGTGTTTGTAAGTCGTGATCTAGTGGTTTGACCGGTGGAATACTAATCCGATATCTGCAGATTCGAACCCTGGAATGTACCAACAAATTTACCGGAATTCGTGTACATTTACTAATCTAAATTGGTAATATTATTGGCTGACGGTGAAGGATAACATAGTGAGGAAACCTAAACATGAGAAATGTTCTTGTTGTACTACTGTATGTGGAGCAAATATAGAACTGTGTATTTCTCGGACGAGACCTATGACCCTGCAGTGGGGTTCTCTTACAGGCTGATAATGGTGATGACTGTTAGTGTACTGATATATTTGCCAAATATTTTTGATATAAACGACTATTTCGTTTTAAAAATGACTCTTTCCTGTTTGATCTTATAAGATCTTATATAAAAACCGTTTGCCTAATCATTGCTTAATTTGGGATATTATGTACTATTAAGAAAATAATGTCCCGACCACTGGGAATGTAGCGGCTGCAGTATTACAGTTTTCTTTTAAACTTCGTTCTATTGCATCGTCATCATCATTACCCTTATCCCATCTAAGTAGGGTCGGTACAACATGTTTCCTTTTTCCACACTCTCCTGTCAAATGTCATCTCAGTATTCACACCTTTTACGCACATATCATTTTTCACGCAGTCCATCCATACCTTTTTCGGTCTTCCTCTACTCGTATATCCGTCCACCATCATACTCAACATTTTTCTTAGTTTCATGGTTACGTTACATGCTGCGTTCTATCGCATCGAGTCGAATAAATATTTTTAATGTATCAATTGTAATACAATATAAATAATTAGGTCATTCATTAATAATAACAGCGTAGTATTGAGTAAGATGCTTAGGAACTATAATAACGCCAATATCCTTTTGATAGCAAACTATACCGCAAATTGACGGCAAACTGCTATCGACAAATGGATGTCAAATTGTTACAGCAAAATGCTTTTGATTTGCTGTCTAGTTTGTAATACAATTATTGACAATTTTTCAGAAATATTTCGACTGTTGTCATCGCGTAACAAATTTTGGTCTGTGGGGAATATATCTTTGTTAGGCTCACTAAGTACCAGTTTTTTAGGTAATACTGTTAGATTTTATAACAAAGTCCCAAAACACATTACCGGTTTGCCAGATAATAAGTTCAAGTGTTATATCAAGCGAGTCTTAATACATAAAGGCTATTACAGGGTGGATCAATATGTGAACGATGGCGACGTCTAGAAGTGACGCCTCTCTCTGTGCATCCACCAAAAACGAATGTAACTTTATATGTCGTTATGTTTTAATGATCAAAAAAATTGTTATGCATTATGAAAAGATAAACCAGATCGAGTTTCTTGCCGGTTCTTCGCGATGACTGGGTTGTTTTCCGAACCGGTGGTAGTTTTGACGTTCATAAGTGCCTTCTCGGGGCCTAATTTGAATTTAGAGTAATTTGATTTTGATGTTGTTGTATGACTAAGTCTCGGAAAAAGTTACGGGGATCGAATGGTTAGAATTAATAAAGTATCTATACGATGTGTTGGTGTTGTAAACTTATTAATTTTAAATTACAAAGTGCAGGAAAACATCTCGAGAACACCTAAATATCTAAGATGAATTCTTTGCCCATAGAAAAAGTCTAGTATTATTATATGATCTATACCTAATATATCTAATTTTAACTATTCCAGAAAGGAGATAGTTCCAAAACGCACTGAGATACATGTTCCCGCTCAAAAACTCTTCCAATGTGATATATGTGAGAAGAAGTTTTCTAGGAAGGATAATTTACGGTTCGTATAACAATACATTATGATTTTTGAAGTGAATGAAGAAAAGTCTTTTAAACAAGGTTATCTTTACTGTTACTGGATATCATGTGCAGGAATTAAGGCAAATTAGATTAACGCAGGGTCTATAGTAAATGTTATTGGAAGGTTCTAGAAAACTTAAAGACCCAAAAATAAATTTGTCTGCTCTAGACTTTGAGTCCGTAGCTTATGTTAATTTTGCTGTATAACTAATCTTTTTTGCATTCAAACTTCTACAAGTAGGGAATATCGCCTAACTAATATTAATTTTATATATCCAACAAAACCTATTTTCTATATAGGTTAAATAAAAAGAAAAGCCTTATATTTTGTCAATAAAAAGACTTGTAGTAAAATGTAAATCGAGAAGCAGAATCCAGTAGAAAATAATTAAAAACAATTTTTGAATCAATAACTCTATTACCCATTGAAAACAAAAAATCCCCCCATTTTGGTGCTCCGGTTGCTTTAACAAATTTGCGATAGGCCAATATTACACTTATAGTTTGTAAATTTAAGATGACAATTTTGACAGCTTACGGTAGAGATGGGGTAGTGTGTAATTGGAAATTAATTTATTTGATTATCGACTGTTGTTCTCATAGAATTTGGAATCGATTGTTGTTTTTTTTTTTTTGAGTTGAAACATTTCTTTCTGACCGCTGAGTTCCCCAATCCCTAAAGAGATAACATCATGTTTAATTCTTTTAAGATTTCCAGTTTTTCTACACCGAGAATTAAATTCAATTTTTGTAGCCTATTATGGTTTTTTTATGATCTTCATATTTTACACCAATTTCTTCCCGCGAATTCGTCTGCGTGGAGTAGGTTCATATAATGAATCATCTTTCATTGGTGCTCCGCTCCTATTGGTCTTAGCGTGATGTTATATAGTCTATAAGCCTGCATCGATAAATGAGCTATCTTACACTGAAAGAGATTTTCAAATCGGACCGGTAGTTCCTGAGATTAGCGCTTTCAAGCAAACAAACTTCAGCTTTATAATCTTTTTTTATATATAAATTTCTTCTGTACGTGTTTATTTCACTGAACTCCTCCTAAACGACTGGACCGATTTTGATGAAATTTTGTGTGCGTGTTCTAGTGCTTAGTGTGTTTAGATTTACAATTGGACCCGGTAGGTGGCGCTGCGGTTGAACTTTAGATTTTTTCTATTATCAAGGCCGGCCAAAGTCCGCCCGTTCCGCTAGTATTAGTATAGATGTAGAAAATTTGAAGATCTTGAAAAATAACGTAAAATAAAAGGAATGGCTAAAATTGGATATAGGTCATTTAAAATTTAACGACGCATATATTATTTTTAGATCACACAAGCGTATTCACGATCCGCATCGCGTGATTGGCCCCTCGAACACTTGCCTATGTTTGTATTGCGGCCGCAGTTTCTCAAACTCTTCGAACTTGATCGTTCACATGCGACGGCACACCGGTGAGAAACCGTATAAATGTGACTTCTGTGGTAAAGGTCAGTTAATTTTCTATATATAGACTGAAATATATAAAACGTATGTATAAGTGTCTGTCTCGGGTAAATGTGTAATTAAGAATTTGTTTATGAGCATTTTTTGTAGGTGGTAGAGGCATGGTGAAGCTATTACTGGTTTCAGCTTGAATGTGTCGGCTCGCCCGCAGTACTGCCACCCCACACACAGAGACATACAAGTGAATTAACAGTGCACGCATTCCGTCAGTGAGAACGCCGGAGGATCACCTCCCCTCCTCTCCTCCCCTATCACTCTTCCCCACTTCCCCAAACCCCTCTCTCCAAACACAGGCGATTCCCCTAGTGTTGCTAGTGTCTATGGACGGCGGTGATCACTTACCATCTGGTGACCCGCTTGTCCGTTTGCCACCTAAAATATAAAAAAAAACTCATCTCTTATATATAAAATCCAGTGTCATAATGTTTGCCCACGATGAACTCCGAAACTACTCAACCGAACTCTACTCTTACTCTTCATGAAAATTGGCATTTATGTATAATATGATCCAACTTAAGAGATACGATAGTTTATATTTCGTCTAATCGCCTCAATATTTTCTAATTACAAATTAAATGATTGTCAGTGTTGATTATTACTTGTAAATTGTAAGGTTCATCAGCCGGGTTAGCTAGTATATAAACAAAAAAAAAATGCCGAATGTATGTGTAAGCTCATAACTTTAGAAGGGCTGTATTTGTATTTGGCTAATTCTTTTGGTATGTGTTGGTATTATCAGGAAAAGGTGAACATTTTGAGATAAAATTACTATAATCGTTCCATGGAATACTACTTTTTAAAGTGTATTTGCACATTTTATTTGAAAATTAATAAAATTAGTATTTTGGCAACCCTATAGTCTATCTGGGTAACATTCTTTTGCTGTTTCGGGAAGTTGGCTTCCCATTTTTTGTATACGAATTTGAAAATGTACCCACCGATTGCTCATTTTTGCCCACCTTTATAAAAACACTTACGAAAACTTTGAAATGTGGGGTCAGCCTTCGAAAAAAATTTGAATAATCAAAAATCTTAAGGTGTGTTCTTGAAGTTAGTCCACGTTTGCCCATTCTTTCCTTTTTTGAGTAATCAACTCCTAAGGGTCGGAAATTGGGGTTGAATAAAAATTGTGAGGTCGAGAATTTTAATTTTAAGTACAAAGTAAAAGATGGGCAAACACGGGCAAATGACTAACTTCGAGAACCCTTGTTGAGAATTTAGATTTTTTCGATTTTCATTCGGACGCTCGATTTCGCATATTAACTCTTTGGTGGGTAAAAGACATTATCGGCAAAAATGGGCATACATTCTACAAATGTTCAAATTGTTACGCGAAAAATGGAGGCCAACTACCCGAAGCTTTAATTTACATGTGTTTTTTACAGAAATGATTATATAAATAATGTATATAACAATCTGGTTATAGAATTAACAATTTGAAATCCACATATAAAACAAGATAGATAGATATTAAATCATTTTAATATAAAAAATATTGTAATTAAATTTTATTTACGAAAGTATTTGGGTGATGTCGAATTATTAAATTAATAATTACATTAATTATTAAATTAGTATGTAACACTAAATCTAATCTATTTTGTGTTTTATGATTAGTTTACTTAGGAAATTATTCAACTGGGCCCCGAAGTCAGTATAATAAATAAATATATACAATAAATTTACTTTAGGTTTCCCAAGATCCTCTGATCTCCGCGGCCACAGAAGATCACATACGGGAGAGAAGCCATGTGTATGTCGAGTGTGTGGTAAAGGTAACGTATTCAATTCAGTCTTAACACTTGGCCTACTCCACAACTATCTCTGCGTTCTTTATGAACTAAAAACTTATAAAATGAAATAAAAATATAATGATAAAGTTGAAAATGGCCGTTATATACATTTAAAAAATATCCGATTAAACTTCGCAGCGCATTTGTATAAAAGCTTGTTTTTAAATACATATTTTTAATATTAATTTATGTATTCTAAAAACAAAAACCTAAAATATATTTATATGTTTACTGACCGATCTGAATTCATCTACGTTGTTTATTAACATAACAATAAAGCTTATGTATTTACGTGATACGCGCACGAGTTCATACATCTTTTATTTAATTCAAATATATTGTGATTGGTCTACAGTACACGATAAAGAAGTCTGTATCTAATTAATACTTAGAACATCTAGACTTAAGACATCGCAGAATAAAACGTATTAGTTAAAGAAATCGTTATTTCTTCATATTACACTGCATTTGAGAATCAGCTGCCCTCTAGGCTCAGCATGTTTATCATCTGCTATGGGGTACGGCTGCTGAGGTAGACACGATATTTTTATTACAAAAATAGGCAGTTCGGGCAATATATTAAATATGGGACCTCGACAATCATTAAAAACGAAATTCCAGGAATTCGGTATCTTAACTCTGCCCTCCCAATACATTCTTGATAATTTAATGCATGCCCGGAAAAACTTTGAAAAACTGAATTTAGTAAAAGACCGGCTTAATCTAAATACTAGAAACTATAATAAACTGGTGATCCCATGTTTCTGACTTAGCAAAACCAGTAATAGTTTTTTAGGTAATAGTGTCAGGTTCTACAATAAAGTCCCAAAGCATGTTACCGATTTGCCGGACTGTAAATTTATGCGCCATGTCAAACGGGTTTTAGTTTCAAAAGGATATTATAGAGTGGATCAGTACGTGAATGATAGCGATGTCTGGAATTGACTCCTCTCTGTGCATCGACTAAAAGTATTGTATGATGTATTGGAAATATATGTTAAAAAAATGTACTCGATCGAGTTTCTTGCCGGTTCATCTCGATGACTGGGTTGTTTTCCGAACCGGTGGTAGTTTTTGACGTTCATTAGTGCCTTATTAGGGCCTAAACTGAATAAAGTATTTTTGATTTGATTTGATCTTAGACCACACCGTTATTTAACATCAGGTGAGACTGTAGTCAAACGGTAATACTTATCTTCTCTTTATATATAAATTTCTTCTGTACGTGTGTATGTCACTGAACTCCTCCTAAACGGTTATACCGATTTTGATGAAATTTTGTGTGCGTATTCCAGTGAGTCCGAGAGTGGTTTAGATTCACAATTGGACCCGGTAGGTGGCGCTGCGGTTGGCTTTTTTTTAATCATCAAAGCAGGACTACGTCGACAGGGCCCGCTAGTAAAGTATATATTTAAATGTAATGATTTTAATTTGACAGGATTCTCGCGTAGCAACAAACTGACACGTCATATGCGCGTACACACTGGTGTCAGACCGTACAAGTGTACGTACTGCGATAAGGCCTTCTCGCAGAGCAACGATTTGACGTTACACATACGCCGTCACACCGGCGACCGGCCCTACATATGCGAAGTGTGCGGGGACAGGTTTATTCAGGTAATTCATACAATTTCACTCCATTCCATCTCATTCTGTCCCATTCCATCACATTCAATCCCATTCCATTCTGACCTATTCCATCCCTATTTTATTTATTCCTGTTCTATTTATTTTCTTTTTCAAATGTTTATAAATGTGTTACCTAATTCAATTGTTCAATATTATTAATAGTGTAAGCTGTATCGATGTGATAAAGCGTTGTATGTTTTCAGTCTAGTATGCTCCTTTTTATTGTTATTATATTATTCATTGGGCTGTTGACTGTTGCATTATCCATAATTGTAAATAAATAAATAGATTAGAAACGATTGCAGTGCTTCTAGAACCTAGCGACTTTTATTTGTATTTTACGGACTTAATATTAATTAATAAAGAATCTTTGAGTTATTAGGTTTGTCGCTGTTTCAGATCTCTTCGATACGCTTTTTTGTTGAGTATAGAGTTAACTTTAGTTTTCAAAGACAAAGATATTGTCTAATAAAGGAACACGTGTTACAACAGGATGTTTTTTAATTTTTAGGGCACAGCACTACAAAATCATCGACGAGCACACGGTCATTTCCCAAACCCACCGCCGGAGGTCCAACCACAACCACAAGCTATCCAGTACACATTGCAGAATGTACCGCAAACTAATCACTGAAATACATGAATCACGTGGAATTAACTAGTAATGTTAATTACTCATAATTAGTTAAACACGTTAGTATTAATAATTAAAGATATCGAAATAACTGTGTGGTTTTATTTTAGTCCTATGAATTAACTAGGTTCAGTTCTAGGTGGTAGAGGTACGGTGAAGCTATAACTGGTTTCAGCATGAATGGGTCGGCTCGCCCGCGGTACCTCCCTCCCTCCTCTCACTCTCTCCTCCTCCATCTCTTCTCCCCAAACACTAGCTGGCAACGCACTTGCGCCTCCTCTGGTTTTGCTAGTGTTTATGGACGGTGGTGATCACTTGCCATCAGGTGACCCGCCTGTCTTACATGCATATTTACATATATACATACAAACGGATTTTCATGTGGTTTTCACCACCACAAAGTGAAGTGAAGGTTTGGTATATTATTTATCGAGGATTTTTTTTATAATCAGAGCGGGACAACGCCGGCCGGTCTGGCTAGTTTACTGTAATTATATATTTTTAGTAATGACCGCGCCGCCGACATGGCAGTCAACGTGTTAAAATTATTTCTGACACTATTTAGATCAATATAATATTAAACCTTATTCAATTAAATATTTTAGTTAATTTACACATTTAATGTAGATGAGAACTGCGCTTACAACAAACTTTGCCCACCAAAAATAAAACTGTGTGTAGGTTCCCACATAGTTTGTATGGCTTTGGTGGATTGTAAATTAGAAAAACCCCAAAATAATTGATCTCAATCGTTATAACATTTATGACGTCACTGTAAGTGGTAAAGCCACGCTGAAGCTATTACTGGTTTCAGCATGAATGGGTCGCCTCGCCCGGGGTACTACCACCCTCTCATATAAAACCGACGTGAATTAACAGTCCTTGCATTGTTGCGTTTCGTTCGGTCAGTGGGAGCGCCGGAGTCCCACCTCCCCTCCCCTTTCCCCTTCTCCCCAAAACACAGGCTGGCAACGCACATGCGACTCCCCTGGTGTTGCAAGTGTCTATGGACGATGGTGATCACTTAACATCAGGTGACCCATGTGCCCGTTTACCACCTATAACATAAAAAAAACATACTTTCGAAGCCGGGACGGGCCACTAGTATGCTATAAAATACAATTATTCAAACCTGAACTAGTAATTTCCAAGATTAACGCGATCCGAATAAAATAGTTGAGTTCTATAATATTGTGTACTAATATAAATTAGTGTATTAAAAATGTATAGTGAATAAAAACATACAGTGTTGTTATATGAATCAATATTTTCAAATTATTCAATTTGTTTGTATAATATTATACGTAAACTTTAACAATCAACATCCTCTGACATTCGGATTTCGTTTTCTGCAAACATTATATAAACTTTATAACGTTCGGGCAGTGAATAACATTTTTCGATCACAGTTCAACACAGATTGTTGTAAAAATGAAGTCATGGATCTTGATACCCTTATTGATCGTCACACCGATGATAAATGTAAGTTTAAAGCGTTATTTCATATATTCTTTATATACGTATATATTGTTCTTATTACTCTTGAGGAATAAAGGCTATGAAATGCAAAATTTATCATCTTCTTATCCTTATCTCACCTAAGCAGTGTCGGCACAAGATGATTTCCACGTTCACTCTCCCCTGTCGGGTCTCATTTCAGCACACCTTTTATACAAATATCATATTTCACACAATCCGTCTATACTTTTTTCGGTTTTCCTCCACTCCTATATCCATCCACCTTCATACTCAAATTGTCTTGCTACATGACTTTCATCTCTTCTCATAATTTGCCTGTACAATGCTAACCTGTTACTCCTCAACTTCTCTGTTACTGGTACTATTTTCATAGGTGGTAGAGTCACGCTGAAGCTACAACTGGTTTCAGCATGAATGGGGTCGGCTCGCCCGGGGTACTACCACTCTCTCGCAAAAAACCGACGTGAAGTAACAGTGCTTGCATTGATTGATTGATTTGGTCAGTGAGAGCGCCGCATACAACTAATAGGGTACATATAAATGTATGTATTTAAAAATTAATGTCTTTTCTGCAGACGCTTCGTCCACACCTTTTTAATACTTGCATTTATTTTTTTCTTAGTTCTGTCAAAAATCGTTGTTATTATGAGCAACGGTTGTTATTATTTTACATTTTAGATAGGTTTTTCGGCTTCATTTTCATTTTTTATAGCCATTTTAAATAACAATGTCTCAACAATGCAATCATTATTACTTCACGTCGGTTTTCTGTGAGAGGGTGGTAGTACCCCGGGCGAGCCGACCCATCCATGCTGAAACCAATAATAACTTCAGCGTGGCTATACCACCTACAGATTGTTATAATGTTCTATAGAATTTTTATGATGTCTCAGAATTTGTGCTTCGTTATGCAGAATGACTAAGCTATATTACGCAATATGCAGTTAATATTCAATAAATGGACAAAGGTATGAATATAAAAAAATAAAAGCCACTAACCACATGACAGATAATACGGCAAAAATAACCGTTTCATACACATTCATGAAACTACAGTGAAACTTACGCGAGTTATTCTACGTACACTATTAGTAGTATAAGCAATTGGTAAAAGGTCGCGCGAATCGTCTCGTTTCAACGCAAAATTACTAACAAAGTTACTAGCTAATATATAATTACTAGATAAATAATAAGCTAAATAATATAGCTAATAAGTGCGAACTAACCAAGCTAAAAAGTGGCTAAACATGCTTAAAACAAGAATGGCGAAAGCGCAGTGGTAGGTAGGGTTTTACAACCTGACTAGGTTGCTACCATGTATATAGCGAAAAGCCCGTCATAGTGATATGCTTCTGCGGGTCGCGTTTCGGGATTAGCCTGTGCATTTCCAGCTTTTTGCAGGCCGGCTTGGCAGCGGCGACCGCCGATGGATAGTGCGTCACTCGGTGGTCGCCATTGTTTTTGGATTGTACTATGCTTACCATCAGGCATAGTGCAGTCATTCCAGACATTTTGCCATGCTACAATTAAAAAAAACGTAACCGCCAAATGACAATAAAATAAAACATGTATCCATTTGTTCAATTAAGCTATGAATATTTTAGTTTCTTTCAATAATCGTTCTAAATATCAAGATCTCTTGTTTTTATTTGATTATTTACTAAATTATATTTCATATAAATATACTAAAAAGGTTTTTTTAAGTTTTGGTGCTACTTTCAGAATATTTTCATAAAACATGACACTTTCTTACATAACCTATCTTCCCGATTTACAACTCGGTTTATGTACAACTCGACTGGTTCTTAAGTGGTTTGGTATTTAATTCATGAATTTAATTAATTATTTATCTCTTCTGATATTACAGTTGACCGCTTATAGCGGTCTATTTTATTTCCTAATGCTTCATAGAAGCTGATGCAGATGCAGATAAATAATTGCATTAATTGTTTAGATTACAAGTCTGTATACTCGAAAACCAACAACATATTAAGAATGGAATTGAGTTTTAAAAGCATTGCTTCAGATAAACATAAGTTCTGTAAGATAAACGACATAACCTATCTTTTATCATTTTAGTGGGAACTTGATTGTTATATTTTTAGTGTTACTCTATTATACAGTGTATTTATTATATCTCCTTATTTCATTTGGTAATATTTTTCATGTTCCGTGTTATTATACAAATTAAAATAAAACAAATCGCCTAAAATATCCTTTAGAATATGTGAAGGAAATGTTTGATTTATATAAATATAATAATTTATATTTATAAATATAATGATTTATATAAATAAATATATAATATATATTAATACCTGAAGCCTAAACTTTGTATCCCTTTTTAACGGAATTGGGCGAACGGATGAACGTGAAATTTGGCATAGTTAAAGTTTATATGGAGGAGAAGAGCAGAAAGCTATTTATTTTATATAAAATGCATTAGAAATACATTAAATTAATTAAAATATGCATTACTCTCACTACTGCTTCAATTTTACACAACATATACACACATGTAAATAAAAAAGACATTTTTACATCTGTCAATAAAGGACCTCAAAAAAGGTTGTGAAGGAGGTTGCTATGCTCGACTGTATGTATTATTTTACTCTTACGTTCCAATTACCCTTTTTCATTCTACATTCTACAATGATATTATAACATATTACCCCTTGACAAAAGAACCCTAATAAAATTCAAACTTTAAAAAATCAAGGAACTATGGTCGAATGTCGACCTTTGGACTAGTAAGTTATAAATATACTTACATAATAGATTAGGCATAGAAAATTATGAGATTTTTAAAAAAATTAAATTGGAAATATCTACCTAATTCAAAGTAAAAAAAAACTATGCAAATAATGATATTATTAAAAAAGGTAATAAAACGATATTAGAAATGAACACATACAAACTTATAAGAAATAAAACTTTAATATTTGAAACTACAAAACATTAATAGAAAAGTTAACGTAAGTATACTTAAAATAAAAATGCACTTTCTATGGCACCTATAATATGTACACATGTACATATACTCATGTAAATATATATGTGAGAAACAAATTTGTATATATCAGATAATAACTAAGAACATATCTCAGGTTATACTGCTATAAAAAAAAAAAAAAAAATACCTTAAAAGTTTATGTAAGAAAACAAATTAGATAAAAATGTACTCACTGTGGCACTCATAAAATCTACACATGCAAATATAGTATATAAAAAATCTGTATACAAGATAACAACTAAGAATTTTAAAACTTTTTAAAAGGTTTTAAACAAAACTTTAAAAATGTTAAATTTATTAAATAGAAATGCACCAAATATGGCACTTATAAAATTTTGCACATGCTAGTATATATGAAAAATAAATCTGCACACATATATCAGGTAATAATTGAGAACATAGCTCAATTTATACTGTTGTTATAAAAAAATAAAGATTTTAAACAAAATTTTTAAGTTTTACGTTAATGTAAGAAAACATTAGATAAAAATGTACCTACCGTGACACTTATAACATTTACCCGTGTAAATATACGTATATAAAAGACAAATCTTTAAAAACCAAGTAAAAATAAAGAATACAACTACAAAATAACCGCTATAAAATTTTTAAACAAAAATAGTAACCTAAAAGTAAGTTGAATAATATTAATAAACAAAAAAGTAACAATTAAGTAAAATTAAAAATAATATTTAACATGTACAAGTGCCGTCATTATTATTTTTAAACCAAATATCGATCAACTTCTTCAAGTCTGAATCAGAGTTCAACCAATGAGAATCTTTATCAGGAGTCAGAATCACAACCTGTCCCTCAAATACATAACAATTAGATGCACCAAAAGCCCTTTTAGAGTCACTGAATAGTTTACGCGTCTTCATTGGCACATGTGACGACATAAAGAGGCCGGTATCCCTAAGTTTGCTCCTGGCTTTCCATACCAGCGAATATACATAACGACTTTGAAATCTGACTAGTATGGGCCGTTTCTCTACGGCATACCGAGTTCCGTAAGAATAACAGAATCGTATATCCTCTCTAGTTATGTCCACATTCATTTTATTACACACAACATCGACGATTTCCGATGTCACGTTCTCTTTCGGTATTGCCCCTAGTCCCCAGAATAAAACACTCCTCCTAGGATCATTATTTATTATCTTTCCGTTGATTACATCTGCTTTAGAATCTCTATCGTTCCGAAGTTCTTTATTGATCACTTGGAGTTCCTTCATAAGGTCCATCATGCTACTTACAATTGTATACATTGAGGATTCAGTGAAAAATCTGTCGTCTATAGATATCTCATCTTCAATATCGTCTGGGTATAGTTTCTTAAATTCTTCGATTTCCTTATTCACTTTCTTTAATTTTTCAAGTTGTTTATAATATTCTATAAAAACTGAATCTTTCTTCATGGATGACATGGTAATATTGCTTGCACACTTAAATATATATTAAAACAAGACTCCTTTGTGGACGTAATGAAAATTGATTTTAAACTGACAAATAGATCGCGTAAAACCAAGATAGTTCGCTCAATGTTTAACTACCCGCCAGACACTAACAATATACACAGCGATTAAAGAGACCAACCGTAGAAATCGAAAAACTACAAAATCAGATAGTGATGTTCCTTGTTCTCACAGTGTAGCGTATGTATTAGTTAATCTTTGAAATAATTTGGTTTGGTATATAATCAAGATAAATTATTTATCTAAATATATTACAGAATAGTTCTGACCAAATATTTTATATACGATATACACAATCATTACATAGTATAAAACAAAGTCCCCTGCCGCGTCTGTTTGTCTGTCTGTTCGCGATAAACTCAAAAACTACTGAACGGATCTTCACACGGTTTTCACCAGTGGATAGAGTGATTCATGAGGAACGTTTTAGTATATCATTTGTCAGAGATATTTTTATAAGCAGGGCGAGACAACGTCTGACGGGCCCGCTAGTATTATATACAATACTAGCTGTACCCACGACTCCCTCAACGTGGAACCTTATGTAAAAAACAATGGTTAATAAAGTAAACTGAATGTATTAAGTCCATACTACATACTTATCTACTTTTCTCTCGTACTTAAGTCGCGTCGTCATTAAAATTACAATAACTTTTGATGGAGTCGACCGATTTTATTGAAACAAAAACTAAGTTATTATCGAAGATATGTTTTATTATTTTCTTGGTGAGGTTTTATTGTGAAACCAGTACTTTAGCAGTGATGAGTGTTCGTACAAACGGACAGGTATTTCTAAAAATGATTGAAAAGTATTTTATTACTTATTCCTCGAAACATGTCACGAAAATGTACAGACAGATAATGAAAACTTATGCTTACTAATAACAAAGAGCATACCGAACAAGTTGTAAATTATTTTTGTAAACCTTTTTAAATAGGAAAGAGATATAATTTTTATTTTTAAGTCTATATAGTTTTATCAATAGATACTATACAACAAAGTTGCCGTTCTTGTCTACATGTATTCCTTTAGTTCTTTTAAGTTATACGACGGATTTTGATATGGTTTTCAATATCATTTAGCGAATATCTTCCACAAGAATATGATGTATGTACGTATGTATGTATTCATGCATATTATACTATATTTATAGAAAGTAAGATAAATCGATATATTTATTAATTAAGTCATGAAATATATTTTAAAATACCTACATTGCAAATGTTCATTTTTTTTATAGTAGCACGGCAAAATGACTGCACTGTGCCTGATGGTAAGCACAGTACAATCCAAAAACAATGGCGGCCACCGAGTGACACACTATCCATCGCCGGTCGCCGCTGTCATGCCGGCCTGCGCAAAGCTGGATATGCACAGGCTGATCCCGGAACGCGACCCGCAGAAGCGAATCACTATCACGGGCTTTTTCGCCATATACATGGTGGTTGCGACCCAGTCAGGCTGTAAAACTCTACCACCCCGCTATCGCCATTGCCTCGTGCGTTATTCAGCAGGGTGCACCACGTGCAGGTGAGGTTGGCTTGGATGTCTCAAGTCTTAGATGTTATTTGACATCCCTTACACCCCCGATTAAGCCTTATAAGGTTTTTTTTATGTCATAGCAGGCAAACGTACAGTTGGGCCACCTGATGTTAAGTGATCACCACCGTCCATATACACTAACACAACCAGAGGAGTCGAAATTGCGTTGCCAGCCAGTGTTTGGGGGAAAGGGTGGGAGGGGGAGAGCAGAGGGGAGTTGGGCCTCCGGTGCTCTCACTGAACGAACGAAACAATGCAAGCACTGTTACTTCACGTCGGTTTTCTATGAGAGGGTGGTACTACCCCGGGCGAGCCGACCCATTCGTGCTGAAACCAATAAAGAAAAAAAACCAATAACCAATATATGAAAATCGTGTAGTATGAAATTGTATATTTTAAAAAGGTATAGAAACGCCGGTGTTTTATATATTCTATATTTTTGCGAAGCTGTTTTGAGCGATATTATTATACAATTTTTTGAAGCGAATTATGATGAATGAATGAAAACTTTTAATTGACTATTCGTTTGACTGCCCTTTACAAACTTTCTAAAATGTATGTCGGAATACTTGCTTTCTTTTGTATCGATTGGTTTTTTTTCTCGAACTGACTACGCTATTGACCTAGCAAGGTCTTAACAGCTTCACCGGACTACAAATTCTTCACCGGACTACAAATTCTTTGTATCGATTGGCTTGAAGAGCTTATTGACGTTAATCGAATCATCATAAGCATCATTAGGATATATGGAATTCCGTGGTTAATTATATAATAATATTTTCAGGGAGGATCACATCCAGGTACATTCATATGGAAACCCCGTTTGGGGCTCGATTTACAAATTCCTACGACAGGTGAGTTAGTAATAGCCCAAATATTTTTGATTCTATATCATATACATAGATAACCACATAAGACACATCTCGTTAAGACATCCTAATAATACAAACAAGAATATTCGTTTGTACGAACGTACTACTACGATTCTAGCATACTCTAGTTTACCTTCCCATACCTGCGCATTGGTTTGTCAGACCGGTTTATTACAGTAATTCATAATGCAACGCATTATTTATAGATACGTAATATATAATAAGTTATTGAATAAATAATTATTATGTTGTTGATAATATGTTGTTTGTTATCTTATAAATTTAAATGAGCAATTATTGTATATGTATTTATATAATTTTTTCAGTTTATCTCGGAAATAATTTGAAGGATTTGAATTAAATTTAATATTCATACAAGATTTTGTTTCTTAAGTTTATCTATATACTAGCTAACCCGCGCAACTTCGTCTGCGTAAAATCAGTTGCTACCGGTTACTATTGTATTTCCAAACTCGAAAAGGCTTAAAAACTTAGAACCCGACCGTAGCGACACCAACCTTTTTAAATTGTGTAACCAAACATTTCCGCGACCCACTCAAACACATAATGTCTTCCCAGTACTCTCTGGATAGCTTCTGTGCTACTCATGACCGTGCCCCACTTACTATTCTCATAGGCCCAGCGGCAGCGATAACGCAATAATTTTACCAACTTGTAATTTTTATTTTGCATTATCTTCTGACCAACTTTATAAATTAACATGCCGTACAAAATAAATTTTGTCTCCATGAAATCTCCATTTTTATTTAGCTATTTGTTTTTGTAAGTGGACTTTTTCGTAAAGCTAAAGGTAATGAATATTTTTGCTACAAATTTTATTCCTTTGTTGTAAACCATTTAAGCGGCGCATGTCATATTATTTCATTGTTGCCAATTCTAATTACATTTATTGTAATTAATATAAATATTTGCCAAAATAATAAGTTAGCACTGAGAGATAATACACCTTTCTACTTTTATCTACTTCTACATTTCAGACATAATTTTCAAAATCAGATCAGTAGAACCAAGGATTATTACCCCGAACTTCCAAACTGTACCTGTCTTTACAATATTAGTATAGATATAGTATTGAATGGCAATTGCAAACTTTTAAACGAATTATTGTAATCGTAAATTTACAACCCTGCACCCTATAATTCCAATACTCATCAGTCTTTGGAAAACAAATTTTATCAAATATCGAAACAACACATGTCCTGACAAAACCCTATTAGATACTTTTGAGACTTATTTTCCATATCGCAATATAATATTGTGTAGGTTTATGTTAACTTCTGAACTTGATACTGGAACCACTCATTGTTTAGCAACGTCGTAATAGGTAATTTTTTGAAAACAAACATTAGTTGACTCAATTTTTGTCATTGTGCTCTCTCATAGGCCCAGCGGCAGCGATAACGCAATAATTTTACCAACTTGTAATTTTTATTTTGCATTATCTTCTGACCAACTTTATAAATTAACATGCCGTACAAAATAAATTTTGTCTCCATGAAATCTCCATTTTTATTTAGCTATTTGTTTTTGTAAGTGGACTTTTTCGTAAAGCTAAAGGTAATGAATATTTTTGCTACAAATTTTATTCCTTTGTTGTAAACCATTTAAGCGGCGCATGTCATATTATTTCATTGTTGCCAATTCTAATTACATTTATTGTAATTAATATAAATATTTGCCAAAATAATAAGTTAGCACTGAGAGATAATACACCTTTCTACTTTTATCTACTTCTACATTTCAGACATAATTTTCAAAATCAGATCAGTAGAACCAAGGATTATTACCCCGAACTTCCAAACTGTACCTGTCTTTACAATATTAGTATAGATATAGTATTGAATGGCAATTGCAAACTTTTAAACGAATTATTGTAATCGTAAATTTACAACCCTGCACCCTATAATTCCAATACTCATCAGTCTTTGGAAAACAAATTTTATCAAATATCGAAACAACACATGTCCTGACAAAACCCTATTAGATACTTTTGAGACTTATTTTCCATATCGCAATATAATATTGTGTAGGTTTATGTTAACTTCTGAACTTGATACTGGAACCACTCATTGTTTAGCAACGTCGTAATAGGTAATTTTTTGAAAACAAACATTAGTTGACTCAATTTTTGTCATTGTGCTCCATATTTTGTTACTACTGAGTGTTAGTTTAGACGCTGGCAATATTTTTACAGCACAATCGTTACTCATTTTTGGTTCTAAATCAATAAAAAAATAGATGCATAATATTTGACCTAATTATCTCAAGAAAAGCATAACTGATTTTCACTCAACATCAGTTGATTTACACAAAAAGCGCGATGAATCATCGTTTTCAATGTGCGTTGCCGCGCAGTCCGGCCCACGTCTTACACCTCGACCCGCGCCTCGCTTCCCATTGTTCGACCGTGGGACATTCCAGCGATAAGCAGTTACGTAATGATTAACCTTGAAAAGATCCCATTTAATGCTGTTCATTGAACCTAGGTATGATTTTTGTACGTTTAAAGTATTGTTCCCATACTTTTAAAAACATATTTTATCTAAGGTTCTTTGTTGTGTATTAGTATTAGTTTTAATATTATTATTTTATATGTTAAATTTGACCATGAACTACCCCACCATT